>OOFH01061474.1:1967-13141 GCA_900323355.1 Merlangius merlangus | reverse complement strand
CTGAAGGAGGGACCCCCCACTCTGAAGGAGGGGTCCCCCACTCTGAAGGAGGAGGGATCCCCCACTCTGAAGGAGGGGTCCCCCACTCTGAAGGAGGGGTCCCCCACTCTGAAGGAGGAGGGATCCCCCACTCTGAAGGAGGGATCCCCCACTCTGAAGGAGGGGTCCCCCACTCTGAAGGAGGAGGGATCCCCCACTCTGAAGGAGGGACCCCCCACTCTGAAGGAGGGATACCCCCACTCTGAAGGAGGAGGGACCCCCCACTCTGAAGGAGGGATACCCCACTCTGAAGGAGGGACCCCCCACTCTGAAGGAGGAGGGACCCCCACTCTGAAGGAGGGATCCCCACTCTGAAGGAGGGACCCCCACTCTGAAGGAGGAGGGACCCCCACTCTGAAGGAGGGACCCCCACTCTGAAGGAGGAGGGACCCCCACTCTGAAGGAGCAGGGACCCCCACTCTGAAGGAGGGACCCCCACTCTGAAGGAGCAGGGACCCCCACTCTGAAGGAGGGATCCCCCACTCTGCGTTTCTTCTCCAGATTTCTTCCTTGCTGATTAAGGCAGTTGTTTCTTGCCCTGGTGGGGGCTTGGGTCGGGGGGGGGTCATACAGTATTTGGCCTGTTAAGCCCTTTGAGACTGTAATGGTGATTAAGGGTTAAAATATTCAATTGAATTGAATTAAGTAAACCACATTAACTACTTCTACAAACCTACCTACTTCTCTAAATTTAACATAACCGCCCTCCATGTCTCTTTAACACGTATATCTATGGTTAAATAAAGCACAATAACTACTTCTAGAAACATCTACTGCTCTAAATGAAACAATACCCGCCCTACATATCTCCTTAGCGCTGTTAGACACACAAACAGCCCCAGGGGGTGAGGTCCTCCACTCAGCAAGCAACAAAATCAAATCCTTTACAACAGAGATGTCTGCCTCCCCTCCTCTTCACCTTAACCTCTGACCAGAGCGGCACCCTGTGTGCACCCCCATCCACCTGCAGTCAGGGCCTTCAGCAGACGCTAACAGCACATCCACCGATCAGCCCATATCACATTACATCACATAACTTATCATCACATGACCTCACATCACCTGACCAGACCCTATCACATGACCTCACATCACCTGAGCAGACCCTATCACATGACCTCACATCACCTGAGCAGACCCTATCACATGACCTCACATCACCTGAGCAGACCCTATCACATGACCTCACATCACCTGATCAGACCCTATCACATGACCTCACGTCACCTGATCAGGTCACATGACATGCAGAGCACTGACCTCTGCGGCCTCGGGGCAGGCGGGGCCGAACAGCGCCGTGACGTTCTGCCGCCACACCTGGTGGATGAACCCCGACAGAGAGGCCTTGGGGTCGCAGTCTGAGTCGGTGGCCACCAGGTCCAGGCTGTAGTTCCCCAGGAACGAGGGGTCGGCGTTCACCTTCTCCACCGCCATCTGCAGCGCCGCGCCCAGCCGCAGGGCGCTGAACGGGAACGACACGTTCCAGGGGGCCAGGAACCCGATGAGAAGCCGGCGGGAACCGCTCCCGTTCCCAGAGCCGCTCCTGCTCCCAGGGCCGTTCCCGTTCCCAGAGCCGATGCCGTTCCCAGAGCTGCTCCCTCTCCAAGGGCCGTTCCCGTTCCCAGGGGCGTTCCCGCTGCAGACCGGGAGCGCGGCGGCGGCGACGGCCAGGGCGAGGAGGAGCAGGCTGAGCGTGGGACGGACACAGCGCCGGGGTCTGGAAGGACCCAGCCAGCCAGAGCCCCACAGCACCATGATGTACTGAGGCGGATCTGGTCTGCTCTCTCTCTCCCCTCGCTCGCCCTTAAATACCCATTCCCTGGGCGGGGCACGAGCTTCCCAAAGTGTTAAGGTCGAGGGAATAGGGGAATAGGAGGAGAGGTGGGTTCACTCAGGCTCAGCAGTTCACCTGGACTCTCCTAGATGTTCACCTGGAGCATGCTTCTCGTACAAGACACATTTTGGGTTCATTTGTTCAATTTTTGTTTTCAATAGGTCCAAATAAATTCCTGATCATATAGAACATATATATTCCTAAACTATTATGATGTTTTTTGTATTATGATAGAATGAGGCATAAGTCAAAATGTGAATATCCTCTCTTCTAACTTTTGGATTCAATCGCAAATCATTTGGTGTGATTGGGATTAAAAGTGATAAAGCCAACACGGAGCAGCCCTCACCTAGCCCAGGCAGCTAGCAGGCAGGTGCTGTGTGTTGTGCTGTCACACCTGTGAGTACTTGAATGTGCTAACGACGCGGTGGCCGCTGGGATATTAAAGGTGTTTCTGGGCTAAGCTCCTTGTCCTCTCCCCCCCTCGGGGGCTCCTGTTAATCTGTAAGCAACCTGTGCTAATCTCAGCAGGTAATGTTGCTTTCCCTGCATGTGTGAAGCACTATCTCCCATGTTGAAGAAACATATCATTCTGAGTCATTTCTGTATCTTTTCTGATGTCCTTCAAAACAACAACTTTGATTTTAGCTAAATGCTAAAGATCAAGCTAAAGATTACTTGTCCAGTCCAATATATATTTCTGAAACTACACAATGGAGGACAATTGTTTAAATTAATAAAATATTGAGAACTATGTACTCATATCTATCTAGTACTTATTATCCTACTTCTGTTTGTCTCAATTAGCCTTTCCTGCAAGCTTACTTTTAAGTTGGTCTCAGTGGAGAGAAATGGGGGAAAGGTTAGATGTTGATGACAGCATTACACTTGATGAGTTCACACTACACACCTTCACGTTTTGGTAAAACTACGCCAGTAGATATGGCTGTTGTGAAGCTGCTCTAATCTGTCCTGATTATATGGAGGAAGGCGCAAGCGTTCCCTTGCACAATATGCACACTTTTATTCTCTGACAGCTGATTTGATTCTGTGCTGTGGTATTATCAGTGGAAGTGATGGCAGCCAGGGTTCAAAGGTTGACAGCAGCGTTTTTATGAGTTCCGCATTGTTTGCATCAGAGCAGAAACAAGGGCTCTCCTACACAACACTGCCGTCTGTCACTTTCTCCAGAGAGCAGCTAGACGGCCGAGGAGCAGCGAACAGGCCTCCCATTCAGCGCTCACAGGGGTAGGTACAGCGCTGCGTGCGTGGATGGGCTGATGTTGTGTCCAGCCAACACAGTTCTTCTGTCGTGTTTTGTATCTTAATGCCATCTGCCTCAAACTGAACGACCAGTGATTGACCGTAAGCAACCAACAAGTATTTCAGTATTGAATTGTATAATCTGTTACTCTAAACTATGATGATTTTTCTCTCTTCTATGCTTTCAAAATTTCTCTCGAGTTATCACAAACATTGTTAGTGATAACATTGTGGAACTTGACATTATTATATATATATTGTGAGTGTACATGACCAGTTTTTACTTTGAACTAGGCATGGCTTTGAACTAGGTCTGGCAAAACTGGTGAAGCCCATTTCTATATCATGAGTCAGTGGTCATTCATCTAAAGACGGACAAAGGAAAACTATTTATCTGCCTTATCATTTATTCATTTAGACAATCACCCCTGTCCTCATCAAACTGTGCATATCCATAGCTTACAGGCAACGCTCGGCTAACACATACAAAGAGGATACAAAAGGCATGTGGTGAGACACTTTAGAAAAGGCTGCGCAACCTTTGAGCGTTTCTCCGTTGTGTCACGGTGGACCAAGATGGAAGCAGGTTTGACTAGCAGCATCCACTTCAGCCCAGTAAGGTGAACCATCTTGACCTGTTATCAGGGTAGAGAACCATCTTGTATCGTATGTTACACAACCCAGGTTGACTTTGACCTCTGAGTAATCAATGAGTAAGGTGAGATATGGAAATAGTCCTGATTGATTACTACACTTGATAGTAAGTGTGCTGCTCCGAGGGCAGACGTTAATGGGCCGTTTGTTTTCTATAAAGACTCCCGCCTACAGACACCCCGTCATGGAGGTCCTGCTCCAGGCTCTCTTCAGCCCTCTGCCCACGACGGCCATCGTCTCGCTGTTCGCCCTGGCTGCTGCCACCCTGTTCTACCTCAGCACCCGGCCAGCGGCGCTCCGCCCCCCCGTGGACCTCAAGTGTCAGACGGTGGGGATCGAGGTGAGACGGCCCGACCGAGACCTTCTCCCAAGTCCTGCGCTAATGTTTTCCCCAAGCTTGCCCCGGTGGCTCACTGAATTACCCTCTACCACAATATCGCTACCCAACACTTCATAACTTTAGAAGCCAATGTCCAAATGCTGTGAATCTTTATTCTTTAGGTGGATCACGGCCTCTCGTACATCCATGCTTTACCCCGTTAGTGAACTGGCCACATGCGCCTGTCGGACCCATGTTCCCTTCTGCGGTGTGATGCTACATGTCCTCCCTTGCCCTGTGCACCCTTTCCTGCGTCCTCACGTCGTCTCCATGGCGGCAGCACGTGTTGTGGTGTCTAACTGATCTCCCTAAAGTGTGGTGCTGGAGGTGTGATCTGGAGATGCTGATGTGTGTTTTATGGTAGGGCGGGGCGCGGAAGAGTGCTCTGCTGGAGGACAACAACAACCTGATGTCGTACTACTACGAGGACGGCCGGACCATGTACCAGCTGTTCCAGAGGGGGATGAAGGTCTCAGGTGATCACTACTTTCTCTGGTTCCCCTTCTCTACGAATCCCTCCATGTGATCACGTGTTCCAGTCCCTGTCCAAGAGGGAGCCCCTTTTGAGGGCTGATTCATAAAGCACATTTGACTAGACACTAGGAAGTGAGATTAAGATATGATGTGAATGGTAGACGGATTCAGTGTTAAAGCACCCGTTGTCATTAACTCTTGTCTTGTTTCTAGACAATGGACCGTGTCTGGGATACAGAAAACCAGGAAGGCCGTACCAGTGGCTTAAATACAAGCAGGTGTGTGTTTGGACGGGGCCTTTCGACTGCGCGTCATGGGACAGGGGGGACTGTAGAACCGCGTATTCAAACTAAATATTGCGTCCTGTTTCCTCCCCTGCAGGTGTCGGTCCGGGCCGAGCACCTGGGCTCAGGGCTCCTCCACCTGGGCCTCAAACCCAATGCAGACACCTTCATCGGTATCTTTGCTCAGAATAGACCGGAGGTGTGTTCATTTAGAATAGCAGGTGTACCATCCCAATGAAAAGGAAGCCTCTAAGGTGGTGGATCTCGTCGTCTAGATTTGTGCTGTGGGCTCGGTGCCTTGTTGGCAGTATACATCTCCGACTGAGGAACCGGGGGGTGTTGTGTCCATGACTGAAGCCCATGTGTTGACCCCGTGTGTGTTTGACAGTGGATCATAGGGGAGATGGCCTGCTACACCTACTCCATGGTAGCTGTCCCTCTGTACGACACCCTGGGCCAGGAGGCCCTCACCTTCATCATCGACCGAGGTAATTGGATCTGAGATTAACTTAATGGCCCACTGCTGTTGATTACACGGCAGAAACCCAACCGTCCCCTGAGTGCCTACTCTGCTCTAATATTTACCTGGCTGCATTTATACATGTATTGTTTTGCACATCATGAATGTTTGCCAGGATTTTGCCCCATCTAAGGTATTATTTATCATGGATAATGCAGGAGGTCAGCTGCTATGCCTGTCCTGTGTTTTTTAAATTTTTATTTCAAACCCACTGTGTGCAAAAGCCAGGACCTCAGTGTATGCATTGACATTGTTTTACCTCAGCCCTTTTCTATGCCCGCAAATGACCATTTATTGTTCGCATCATTCCAGCCGACATCTCGACAGTCCTCTGCGACAAGCAGAGCAAGGCAGAGTCTCTGCTGCAGAACCGGGAGAAGGGGCAGACGCCGGCGCTGAAGACCATCGTTATCATGGACCCCTTCGACGCGGAGCTGGTGACACGGGGGGCTCAGTGTGGGCTGGAGGTGTTGTCCCTGGCGGACATGGAGGTAGGGGAAGTGAGCCACACGCTGGCTGCTGTAAGGATGGCGTCTTCGCTGTGCTCAAATCAAAGTGGCTAGACGCACCTCAAAGTTTCTTTGTTTTACAGGAACGGGGCAAAAACAATCTCCAAAAGCCAATTGTAAGTAATAACAGAACGTTTAGCCCTTGTGTGTAACATTTGCACCCAGTGTTCATTGGCAGAGTGTCAGCAGAGATCAAAGTGTTTTTGATTTTCTGTTCCGCATCCAAGCCTCCAAAACCGGAAGACCTCGCCATCATCTGCTTCACCAGCGGCACTACTGGTAAACATTCTACTCCTTTATTTGTTGGCCTAAGGTTCGCCTCACAGTGTGTATGTTTCATGCATCTCATTCTTCTCAGGAAACCCTAAGGGTGCAATGCTGACCCATGAAAACGTAGTTTCTGATGCAGCGGCTGTGGTCAAAAGCTTTGAGGTAATGGCTTAGTGGTTAGAGCTGCATTTTTTTACTCTTGAGTGACTGTTGTCTAATGAGTTATTTTTTTTCAGGCAACAATTGTGCCCTGTACGAAGGACGTCAGTATTTCGTTCTTGCCTCTGGCTCACATGTTTGAGAGAGTTGTTCAGGTAGGTGGCGTCAGAACCTTTCCTTCAGTCCCCTATCCTGCTGATGGTTCCATGCTACATCAGAGTGCTAACTTGTTATCCAGTCATCTCGTAGACACACAGGTTGATTGATTAACCTAACGGCGCCCCGTTAAATGCTAGTTCTGTCATCTTGGTTCCCTGAACGTGGTTCTTTCAGATGGTTCTGTATGGTGCTGGGGGCAGGGTGGGCTTCTTCCAGGGAGACATCCGACTGCTGCCTGACGACCTGAAGAACCTCCAGCCCACCATCTTTCCGGTGGTTCCTAGACTGCTCAACCGTGTTTACGATAAAGTGAGCTCTTAACAACGCTAAGGGGTCCACAGTTTAGGTTGTGAGGGCTGTAGATGCAGCGTTCTAACTCTCAAAGGGGACCCCGTGTCTCCTGTAGGTCCAGAGTTCAGCCAACACCACCTTTAAGAAGTGGCTGCTGAACTTTGCTGTGGAGAGGAAGTATGCTGAGGTGAAGGAGGGCATCATCAGAAAGAACAGCATCTGGGATCGGCTCGTCTTCCACAAAGTGCAGGTGCTGCCCCTTCCTGGTTCTGAGTGAATGTCCTTAACGTGTGATGCCCTTAAGTTGTCCTGGTAACGGTGTGCACTGAGCCGCCATCTTGGGTTATTGAGTACATCTGTTTCATAACACTGTGTTCAGGAGTCCCTCGGGGGGCGGGTGCGGGTCTTGGTGACGGGGGCGGCTCCCATTTCCCCAGCAGTTCTCACCTTCCTGAGGGCTGCTCTCGGTTGCCAGGTATTGAAATCCTCCCTCTCAAATCCTTGCATGCTTTGTCCGCTGTAAACCTGTCGACTATGCTGATGGATTGAATGTAGCATAATTTCTTCTTAAAATGTTTTTGCCGAATAGCGTTCAAAACGGTGTAAAATGTCATCTGGATTGAATGCGTTCAGCTGTGTTTGTATACTGATCAAAGCTGTTGTGTGTGGCATGCCTTCAGATCTTTGAAGGGTACGGCCAAACCGAGTGCACGGCAGGCTGCACCTTCACCATGTCAGGCGACGCCGATTCTGGTGTGTAGCATCTTATTTAGCAAGGCTCTTGGCATCCCTTCACTGATGGTTCTCGCCTGCTATCACTGCATGCATAACTCTTGTCCATGTCAATTATCAATTGTTGGTATGTGATCAATAACATGTTTATATCACGGTCTGTAATAAATGAAAGCGTTGGTGTTCCACAGGGCATGTTGGCGTCCCGGTGCCTTGTAACATAGTCAAGTTGGAGGATGTTGAAGAAATGAACTATTTCGCCTCCAACGGTGAAGGAGAGGTAAGCCGCTGTAGCTGTAGTGTTCCACATCATGATTTCTAGATTAGAAGCTGATTTGTAATCCTGACATATTTAAAAGTAAAATGTTTTTTTTACGTGAACTTAATTAACCTCTTAGGTTTTCCTTGTCCCTTAGGTTTGCATCAAGGGTAAAAACGTGTTCAAAGGGTACCTGAAGGATCCGGAGAAAACAGCAGAGGCCTTGGATGGCGACGGCTGGCTTCACACGGGGGACATTGGAAAATGGATGCCTGTAAGAGGGAACGCGAGCAACACGACAAACGTCATGTTTACTCCAACAAACATCATGTTTACTCCAACAAACATCATGTTTACTCCAACAAACATCATGTTTACTCCAACAAACATCATGTTTACTCCAACAAACATCATGTTTACTCCAACAAACATCATGTTTACTCCAACAAACATCATGTTTACTCCAACAAACATCATGTTTACTCCAACCTTTGACTTGGGATGTAACTTTCAGACATAGGTTGTGACGGGTCACAGTACAAACATAATTTTTGTTATTCATGCGCTAGAAGCATGAACAAAGGGGATACTAAACTGGATCAATATTTTTGTAGATCATGCTGACTATGGTGCTTATTGTCAGAATACTTAAATGTTTTCTTCCGTTAGAGTGGAGTCCTGAAGATTATTGATCGAAAGAAGAACATCTTCAAGTTGTCCCAGGGGGAGTATATTGCACCGGAGAAGATTGAGAACGTCTACATACGCAGTGAAACGGTGGCGCAGGTGTTTGTGCATGGAGACAGTCTACAGGTAACGCTCTCGTCCAACCATCAGCTAGCGTTTTCACGTCACAGCGTCGGCCTGTCGCTAACCCTCCTCTCGCGTGTCCCCAGTCCTGCCTCATAGCCATCGTGATCCCTGACGCGGAGACCCTGCCTGGCTTTGCTAAGAAGCACGGCCTGACAGGCTCAGTGGAGGAACTCTGCCAGAGAACGGTAGCGTGTGCTCCCCTCCTCTCCAGCTGCTCTCTTTGAACATGTTTCACTTTTCGGCACATCCTCACCAGTGTGCAAACTGCACACTTTTGACCCTTGGTGACCATGAAGCAGTCATAATCTTATCTGTACATCATCTTCAGATTAAAGCCAGGCCCCAAAGTCCATTTGGAAATTGATTATTTTTAAATTGATCTTGGTCCAACACGAGCAGCGGTGTTGAAACATGAGCTCTGAGTCTGACCGCTGATTGACCTCCCTGCAGGAGATGAAGAAGGCCATCCTGGCCGACCTGACCCGGCTGGGCAGGGAGGCGGGCCTCAAGTCCTTTGAACAGGTGACGACTCTTCTCCATGTACACGCAATCTCCAGATGAGAGGTTTCCTGTTTTCATCCGATTTCTCACGTGGGGAACGAGTCGCCCCACAAAGCTGAAACTACTTTCAGGCTGAACTGGAGTGAACCCAAAGCTTGGTTAATGCTAACCTTTTGGTAGGCTACAGGTTGGAAGGATGTGTAAATAAAATACTTTAGACATCGAGAAAGATTCTGTAGTAGGTGGTTGAGGGTTCGTTCAGTAGGAAACTATTAAACTATTCAATTCAGGGTGACTAGGAAATGAGGCGACAACTTCACTTAAATCGACAGTTCATGGTAAGCATTATCTTCAAACTACACTCCGACCTGCTAATCCCCCGACGTCCCTCTGTCGTGCAGGTGAAGGACGTACACCTCCACCCAGAGCTGTTCTCCATCGAGAACGGCCTGCTGACGCCCACCCTGAAGGCCAAGCGCGCGGAGCTGAAGACGCTGTTCCAGCCGCAGATCGAGAGCCTCTATGCCAACATGCAGTGACCGGCCCTGACGCAACCATTCCTTCCCTGTTCAATCCATTAAAACATTTAGCGAGAGGTCGTCTGTGTTTCCGTTGTCTTATCAGGAGGTTCGTAAAGACTTTGACCAAGGTCATTCTTTGTAATATTAAATGATCCTTTGTGCGCCGAGGTAGAGAAGTCTGTTCTTAACCAGGTAGAGGAGTCTGTCCTAAGACCTGTCCGAAGTCTGTCCTAAGACATTCAGATAAGTGGTGACTATCATGCTGATTTGCAGATTCATGGCAAATTGCTTTTTTATTCCTTGTGGAAAATATGAATATAGGCAGCAAAGGGATTCCGAGAGAACATTCCTATGACGACAGTGCCCCCCTGTGGTGCAACGGAGTATGGTCCTCACCTCATGATGACTGGGGGGGGAGGGGGGACACTGAAGCGTTGTTTGTCTGCATCCATCTGCGGGGTTATGACTCTATTTAATGGAATCATTAAGCGTCACCAGCATCTCAGTTTAAAATGAATACATGTTGGCAGCATTGATGACTTCGACGCGTAGAGAATAAAAAGCTGTGCAATGGCGCCCCCCCGTGGTGGGAGGCGGTCCAGGCCGGACCGTGTAGTACCTGGGGTGGACTGGGGAAAACCCACTCGCCTCCTTGACGCGGCTGGAAGCTTTCCGTGTAAAACAAGTGGAACAATTCCCAACACGTATCTGCTGGTTGGCTTCTAAACCCAAACGGAATGAATTGATTCACAACTTTTGAGAACTTGTAAGACTTTGGAGAAGCGTCGAGTTCAACATGTCTTCTTCCGCTACAGGTGACGAGCCTGCAGAGCAGGTAAGCCTCCCTGTCCTCAACTTCTTTCCACGCTGTTGGGTTCAGGAATATTTTAGTTAAACTTCAATGAATTAACTGGCAACGGGGGCGAGTGAATTCTGTCTTTAGATGTGATCTCCGCGGGGCGCTGCGGGTTTTGCATGTTAAACGTTGCGTTGAAATTAGGATTAACTGAAGCCAAGTTCATGTAAACATCTAAAGACCAAGTGACATTATTAGTTCTGCTGAAGGTCTGCCTGGCATCACAGGCGTGTTGTCTGTGTCCTGCTGTGCGTAACTACGGAGCTTTATCGTGAACCAACCCAGCCTACTATAGAACAGGTAGGAATGTCTTGTATTATGAAAACACAGCCTACTTATAAAGAACCGGTAGGCCTACACTGCAAACTCAGCCTACTTATAAAGAACAGGTATACTGCAAACACAGCCTACTTGTATAGAACAGGTATACTGCAAACACAGCCTACTTGTATAGAACTGGTAGGCCTATACCGCAAACACAGCCTACTTATGAAGAACAGGTATACTGCAAACACCTACTGAACTACATACCAACTGTAGAACATACCAACTCAACTGTAAAGTGATATCGTTGCGTCACAGTTCCCACAATCCCAAACATGCACTAATTCCAGTGAGGAGGAAACAAGTTGGAAACTTGTCTACTTGCCTCTTCAA
>OOFH01061472.1:0-10000 GCA_900323355.1 Merlangius merlangus | reverse complement strand
GTATTGCTGTGATTCTTTGCACAAACCAGCAGTACAGCGCTTCCAAATGCTGTGCTGTAAGCTGTCAAAGAAAGTAGAAATGCTGCGTATGTTTTGTCGTTTTTTTCTTTTTTAAATGGCAGCCAAGCAGAACATAGTTTATTGTTGTAGATTTGTTTGTTTTGTATTCCTGCACTGATTCAATATTTTGTGCTTTCACATTCCCCTATAACAAATCAAAATGTTGGGAAATGCACAGCGACCAACCCTTTTCTATTGAATGTTTTGTTCATAGACTTGTTCATATTTTATAACAGAATAACGAAGGGAAGTTGGGTAATGAGCAGATTCCAGTAGAGGCAGTGAAGCTTTGATCAGACAATCTAATTGATCTCTCCTATAGCGTGTGTAGTGTACTTAGGAATAACCAAGAGAAGTGCTTGACAGTATTGCATGGAGCAGCACACATTTAATAATCCATTCATGAATATTTTAGGGATTATATTGTGCAGTATTGGTACCACTAACAATGTTCTGCATTCAATTTTCTTACATTTAGCCCTGTTTACCCGACCCAGTCCTTTGCTTTTACGTTGAAGAGAACAAAAAGTCCCCTCTTCCCCTCTTACGGTATGTGACTAGAATTGAATATCACACTGATGTATTTTTTAATAGGCTTACTGAGCGCAACTTGATAATAAGTTACAGTTTAAGTTTTCATGCCCTAAGGCCTATTGTCCAGTCGTTCTCTTTTTTGAGAAACTTGCTCATGCAGCACATAAAATTGGATGTTTCGTAGTTGTTGCTCCAATATTGATTGGAAGCTTTGATTTTATTTTTTCTCAGCCTCACCTGTAAATCAAGTTGGAAAATAAGTGTCTAAATAATGATTTGATGTAAATTGGAAAACTAACTCCTGGCAGGAGGTGACCATCCAAAGCGTGTCTAGATGCAGTACACTTCAGTTTAGCACCTGGGCCTGGTTAACCATTGATACATTTCCACGAGGACGCCCCCCCCCAGAACAGAAGAGACACTAGAATGACCAAAGACCAGACACCCAGACTTTACAAAGCGTTGTGGATAAATTGCACTACTAGGGATTGTCCGCCTATTTTATTTACATGGAAGATTTAGTAAGGTTGCACAGGGAGGGCCAATAAAACCATCTCTGGGGCTTCCTCTGGCCCCACTGCAGACGTGCCCCTTCTGCAGAAGCTAGTAATGGTCCAATGAAAACGCTCCACCTAACATCTTTCCTTGGGTCTCCCAGAGTTTCCATTGACATTGCTTGACTTTCTCTATCTCTGATTAATGCAACCAGAAAGGTTATAAATAAATCCTTCCATGTAATTTCTACAGCATCTGCATCTCTTTGAGGCAAGACGGCACATTTATTTATATGGCACACTTCAAATGGAAAGGCATTCAGTGTGCTTTACATAGGCATGAATCCCATTTTAAAGACGTTTAAAGGACAATCATTGAAAGACATTTAAGAGAGAGGGGGATGAGCTTACCGGGTGTAGTAACGCAGTGTCTCACACTGAGAGCTGAGCGTGGTGGTTATTATGCAACGCCACTGTGGGGGCAACAGATGAGAACCCCTGAGGGGCATCTCAGGGACAGTAAATCAAGGTTAGACCACGCCCCGAGCAGGAGACATCATCGCCACATCGTCGTGGTAACCTCCATTTTTTTCATTTAGTTTATCCTTCGGTGCTTTGTTGTTTTTTTGGTTAGGTGTTTTTTTTTTGTTTTGTTTTTTTACCCCTACCCTATTTTCACAATTCCCAAAGGGTGCCACAAGAAATATAAGACTATCTATGATATAATATACTATAATATCTCCTGAAGAGCCAGACCGGATTAGCGTCAACATGAGAGTTTCTAACTCACTGAGTCTGTGCTCCTCAGTTCGGGCCTCTGAATAAAGCACGACATTAGCAGTCCCACGTGATCCCCTCTCATCTGCGGACTCCTGCAGGGTTATATAACCGCAGCAAGTGAGACAGAAAATGTTGTCCTCGGTTTGCTGAAGCATCCCGGGCAGTGACAGCCATTACTGTGGCTCCCATGTACGCAGCAAAGGCTTGAATACATTTTTTCCATGACTCCCACATGCATACTTCATGGCAGTTGCTGTGGGAGCGGGGGGTAAATGTGTTGATATCTTAAACCCCTTTGCCTGCTACCTGCATCTTTTAGTGTTGGATGGTGCAGAGGCATACTTTACAAGCAAAATGCTTCAAAGCTAGGCAAATACTTTCATGTGTCGGAAAAAAAGGGAATAGTTAAAAATGCTTGCACATCAAATAATTATTATTTGTTGGCCTCAGGACTACCGAGAAAAACAGTGACCCAACCCTTGCTTGCTTCATTGATTTATATATTGTAAACTTTTACATTTACATTAACATTAAGGGCATTTAGCAGACGCTTTTATCCAAAGCGACTTACAATAAGTACATTTGTCATAAACTATCAACTATTCAGTCTTTTTGCAGGTGTTATTTATCTTAAGAGGGTTAGGCTTGAATTAAGATACAGGCCATTGAGGACCAGGAAGAGAGTAAGGGTAACTTGCTCACTGAACGCCCAAGGTAGGTTGAAACCAGCACCTTGCAGCTGCCCATAAAACATTTCACAGTGTTGTGTACACTCAACAACAAATCAGCTACACTGGTGTCAATCACACCCTGAACGATGAACTAGTACTGAATACGGGGGGAGGGGTGTGTACAATGAAGCTGGAGGGTTGTGAAGAGGAAATTATCGTGAGGGAGTGAAATATTTGATATTTCTTGTTATAGCAAAGCCTTATAGCTGATCAAATCCAGCTGCTAGAAAAATTGGTTACTCACCACAGATTTTCTAAAAGTAGGAAACATTCTAGCCCCTTTTCAGTTCCCCAACATCACCTCCCGTTTCCTTTACACAAAATCAGCTTTTTCTATGCTGTTCTACTTTACTCATATCCTACTTATTCAGGGCAGCTGAGTAATTCACCACGGAAATAGAGAAGAGAACGGGTGCTTTCCAGAGATGCATTTGGAACATACACTATACCCGTCTATGTTAACTAGCTAGGCCTATTAAGTCCCGGACTTAGACCAAGTCCCAGACTTGAATTTAGAACTCTACGATAACAAAGTTAAGGCCCAGAATATAACTTCTTTACCTTGCCATCCACAAAATACACCTATTTGATTCAAGATGGCGTCTGTATCCACTGAGGCTTCTGTCCGCTTCCAGGTGGTCTCATTCTCTAAAACTCGGACTATAGAAGGAGGTTGAGTACCTCTAGAGTGCTACACTCTGTTCAGTTCAGTTGATAAGGTCAGCCGTCCCATCCTGGTCGCCAAATGTTTGTGTGAAAATGATCTCGCGGGAGGATAACATTTGACAATTATTGTTCTCGCCAGGCAATTGTGGTTGATGTAATTCAGCTGAATGAAACAGCACAGCACAACACAGCCATCAGTGGCTCGCATAAGCACGCCCTGAAGCCACTCCTCAGAGGTTGGTCTTTTGAAGATCACATTTGGTCAGCCTGTAAACGTGGTGTCGGCATGCCATCAACAGGAAAGGGATGCAACAGGAAAGGGATGCAATAGGGATGCAGGTTCGATGTTGGTAACCAATAGGGAATCGGGGGCTTGGCGGTGGTAACCAATAGGGATGCAGGTTCGATGTTGGTAGCCAATAGGGAATGGTGGGGCTGGTGGTGTTATCCAATGAGGATGGAGGGTTGTCGGTGGTAACCAATAGGGATGGAGGGCTGGTGTTAACCAATGGGATATATGGCTGGGGGTGATAGCTCACTGGGGCCGGGGATAGAACAGTTTGCCTGCCAGTCATTGTCGAGCCACTGGGAGTTTGGAGAGGCTTCTTTATTCATGTAGAAAATATGCGAGCACAGAGAAGAGAGGTAAGCATCAGGGATGGAGAAGGGTTATTTACACTCTGAGCCAAATGTTACACTTCAAACGCTTTGACTGAGTCACAGTTTCGACAGCGAGTGATAAAGGTTATTTAGAAGTTTATATTGTCAAAAGTTTTTTCTTGTTCGTTTCCCCGGTGAAACTCTCTTTCTAACCAAATATGCTTTTTGTTGTGTTGTCATCATTTCCGAATGAGCTGACATGTGGTGTCAGTGAGTGACTATTTTAGGTTCTAGTGCAGATGTTTTGACTTATGGCATTCATAGGATGTTGGAAGACATAAGGATTAACACAACTGGAATTGCAGTAGTTCTATAACGGGGGAACAGGAGACGTAACACGTTTTCAATATCTGACCACTGACTTCCATGGTTGTCCAGAAACACATTACAAAAAGAGAACATATAGAGAAGTAAAGAGAGGCTCCAACTCCGTGCCACTGCAGCACAGACTTTGTAGGAAAGCGTACAATGGTGGGGTTCATGAGGTGAATCGGTTGTGCTGAGTAAGGCAACAAACAGGGAGTGTCTATGACATTTCCAATGTAGGACAAAACGTGTAAAAGTTGTTGGCTTGGTCGCTTCGTTGGGGACGTCTAAGAGAAAATACAAAGAACTCTGCCTGCCTTGTACAGGCTTGGCGCCAAGTGTGAAATTGCGCTCTGTCTTTCTAGGAAAAAGGAAAATGGGTTAATATGTACTTTGTCTTTTCTGCCAATTTTGTCAAGGGTCCGTGTTGAATAGACATGCACTGGGGCCCAAAATTAGTGTTCTTCCCGTTGTATACAAACCTTTTGTTCACACCTCAGTGGCGAGGCCGTTTGCTTTGTGCCTGACTCATCAAATTAATACTCATCTTGTCCTGTCCTTATTATTTTCTTTGATGTACAATTATTTATCATACACTTGCGAGGAGGCTCTCGAGATCAGGTTTTGAAGTTTCTATTCAGGTTAATAGGTTGTGCAAGGCATAGACCGCATCAACACTCATTTTTGGGGTGAGATTAAAGTACGATTTTTTTTTTTAGGATGAAAGGGCACAGTACAATTACTCATTTCCTTGTCTTTCACTCTCAGCGTTTTTGGGGCGCCATTTTGAGGAGATGTTGAAGTCAGGTATTTGCCTCGCTCGGAGGTAATCAAACAGATTAAAAATGCTGAGGTTTAGTTTCTAAAGTATATTTCTCGTTTTGCGTTGCAGCATTACAGTTTCCCTGATTCTAACCCAACAGTGACAAGCATGGTTCAACTAATCCTGCAATATTTTAGGGTGAATCACACAAGAGCCAGACTCCTTTGCTGGTATTGTTTGTGACTTGAATCAAGTCCTATTTTATAACTGAATAACCGGGACAGAACTTGGATAACAAGAGTGTGACAGTGTCTGGTGGCTCCGTTTTCCTCTCCTACTCCTCCCATCGTCTTTTTGTCCTTGAATGGCAGTAAATTGAGGCAATATAATATCCACCTACACATAGGGATACAGAAAGAGAGAAGAAATTGCTTTGGCTCTGCTCTGTGGGCCACAGCTAGACAGGCGAGAGCAGTGTGCATGCCGTCGCCTCATTTTGCACATAATTTGTGTACATTTTGCTTCATCACCTCCTTCGCAAGCATCTCTGCTAAACTATCTTTAGTTTGGGGCTAGAATGTGGGCTGGCTTGTGAAAGACGCTCGACTGAACTCGTTTTTTGTTCACGGAATATCCTCACAGCGTGCAGCCATCTAAACGCAGAACATTAAAGTAGACTGCCACTTCTTCACCATTTGCTTACATGCAGCTACTTTTCTTCGCAGGAAATTAAAGTCGTTGGAATTCTGCGACGCGGGCCAAAGTTAGACGGCATGAGGTGTTTCTGCAGAGCTGTGTTAGTTCCTGATGATGGAGACCATGACAAAGGTGTTGATTATGAACTAAGTGTGGTGATAATGAAGAGCTGATGGTGGTGTTTGTAATGACGCAAAAAGATGATGCGGTGATGAAGACTGTGATGAACAATGATATGCTGATGGTGATAAACGGTAAATGCACCAGTATGAGGGCCGGTCTGCTGGACAGGAAGACCCACAGGAAGTGGGTCTTATTGCTGCAGACTTCAGGAAGAAAGTGACTAGTGTGTTAGACCTGGGAGTTCAGCTGCTACAGAGAATATGAAACACAATGAGATAAATGATTAACTTAAGTCTCAAGAGTCACGGGAGAGTAAAACCAGGAGATGGTTGCCTTGCAAGGAGATGAAAGATCGTTGGGAAACAGTTTTGGGAATTGAATAATTGAATCTTGTGATCTCGGTGATCTGACGAGTGACATTAAAATTATGTGATACATTTTGCACTGCCAAAAATGTGCTGAAATACAATTACAGAGCAATCTTTTCCATATAAAAGTGTTATATGAAGTTCAATGATGCCCTATTCAAAAGCTTGTGAACAATGAGACGGGATGAAATATTAAATTTTGTCAAACCAAGAATATTCGGAAACTGGTGGAACTTTGTTCTATCAGTTAGTATGGTGTGTCCAGTAGTTTTCAAGTGAAACTATTAGTATTAGGCTAGTATTATTAACAGTAGTGATAGCGTAATAATATAATCATTATTACTATTATTATAACCACTGGAATCATTATCATCATTATTATAACGTCCTTAGAATATCATCAACACAAAAAGTATTTTATTATCACCATTATGATTATGGGCATTATTTTTATCATCTTTTTCATTATAATCGCCATTGGTATCATCGTCATAATTATCAGTATAATCATTATCATAAACATATCATCTCTCATTTATCTTATTTATCATCTCTGTCATTATCATTGCTATTCTCATTCTCATCATTAGTTCTAGTATGCAGAACAGCTGAATGCTCAACCTCTGCTCACCGTAGCTTATCTCATCATCTCCTGCAGGCTACACAATGGTTTGGTTTGAGTTCTGACAGTACTTCAGATCCAACGCATGTACCATTCTGTTCATTTGAATATCCCATGCCATTCCTAACTTTGTGAGCGAAGGCAATTTGAAAAGTGGGCTCGCAAGAGCACCCGGTTGGATGCCCTGTACACGTTGACGCACGTTAGTGCACGTTAGTGGTTAAACGCCAGGATAGACATGTCTGCGTGGCGATGCTTGACTTCTGCAAACGACTTGATGTGTACATTTGGGCTGTAACCACTCGCTGGATTTATCTGGAGATCGAGAAATTAACTTTGGAGAGTTCAATAAATTCAATTTTATTCAGTCTCTAGCAGGATCAGCTGCTGGATTGTCTCTGATAGGATGCAAACAAAATTATGTATTGTATGTGTTTGAGATTCATCCAGGACTATTATCTTTATCATAGTGCGTAATATTCCTTTATTTTCTCTTTGCCCTGTCCTGACAACACTAAGATAACACTTACTTATCATGTCTTTATCTATTTGTAATTAGCCGATTTAATTAATTCCACATTGATTGCAATTAGCAGTGGTCATAAACTATACAATGGTTATTTTCAGCACATGGCTGCTGTGTGGATCAATGTGACCCATCGTGGCTCTGAGAGTGGATGGAGTAACTCAGATCTGCACTGACCTACATTCTCTCTTCCGACACTGTCTGGGTGCACTCACCTTTAAAACGTACCACATTTACTCTAGCATCAATTAGACGAGCTATTAGACCTTACTATTCTAATTTAAAAAGGACGCATTGAAAAGGTAAGACTTTGTCTGACAACTATATCGTAAATAGGGGTTGTACATTAGAGCCCATTATGGGATATTTTGTTCGCGATTCCATATGGGGATGGTCAAATTCTAAATCAACACAAATATACCCTAACTTAGGCTAACAAAAGCTTTCTCTCAAAGGAAAAATGCTGTGGCAGTGTCAAACCCAATTATGTTTCCCCATAATGACAATAATATCATGATTGAATACTAAACAATGACCATAAAGCATTACTACAGACATAATAACTTTCATTACAATGCTACAATGCTCCCAAAGTGGTGAAGGTCAATGCAATTTAAAAAACCCTGGGGATTTTACATCTTACATTGATAAATAGATAAAGGGCATCTTTTGGGAAATGAACTGGCAGAACATACCTTCAATACTGAATCTTGGTTGCTAGTAGTTGCTAGTTGCTAGGAAAGGCTTCATCTACCTGCTAGCTAGGCTAGGCTACATCCATTGTGTATGCAGTGTTTGATAGAGGAGCAACAGAATATCCTCCTCTGATATAAAGACATGCTATGAAATCAACCGAGCGAGAACAAAGACGGAGATACTTGACAGTGGGGTTGTTTTTAAAGGTATGATGAGACTGACAAAATAATGTGTTCTGAACTACTGAAAACTGGGTTTGGGGAGCGAATGGGTTGTCTGTCCAAAGGGTAGGGTTGAGTTTGTCTCTACTCCTAACATGAGAGAGCTTGTGTTATGGCTGTGATGCTGCCCCAGCAAGCGATTCCCCGCTGGATGAGTTGAAGAGCAGAGCCCTCCGCGCTAAATCTGAGCCCCACAGCTTTTCAAACACTTTCAAAAAACCCTTTTAGTCCAAATGGATGTATTGATTCACAGGCAAATACAGATCCAAAAATACACAAGGTAGGAACAGAAACGAAGAGATCCTGAGGGTATTAGTGGCTAATATAAAAAAGTAATATAGTAATATGTATAGGCCTATATATATTTTTAAATTTCTTTCTTCTTTCTTGCATGTAATCCCTGCATGTATTGATCCATCACATATCATTTATCCAACCTATATCAATATCGAATAGATTTTACAAGATTAATATTTAGAAAGCAACTTCAAAGTGGTCATCAGACTACGTTCATAACATACAGGGAGCAGTTTAGAGTATGCTGAATAGAGAGGATTCCTGATGAGCCCACCTCTTCCTCTATACCCTTCACACATTTTACTACTCTCACTCTCTCCATGTTCACATTACCTTCATTGAACTTTGAATGGCTAATCTGTTTTAAGTCTTTGTGTAACTTAAATCGATGGCAACCCAAGTACATTTTCTTACCAGCCCCATTTTGTTCAAAGGTACGCCTGCAATTAAGCTGTGGAGAACTGAAAATAAATGCCCCTCTCGTTTTCAGCCGTGATTGAATCTGCTGAGGCCGGGAAACGACAAACAATAGCTTAAATAGCATGGCAAACTGTCCCCGCGGCAGGTAATTGGAATGCTTTTACTGCGTCAGCCTTTGGTGTACTTTTTTATATATATTTCCTCTTTGTTTGGTTCCAGCTCGCTTGACTCATTGTGGAAGGGGTTGGGAGGGATCCAGACAGAGCGAACTACTTTGATGTCAGCCACAGCGGCGGTTGCGCCAGTGGCACCTCGCAGGTAAAGCTTTACATAGAATTACAAATGAGGCCGAGCTGCCGGTGACAGGCTCGCGGTGGGGCCGGCCATGCGCGGCCAGGTGTGACAAAGCGCAGCGAGGGGAGAGATATTGAGGATTTCAGCGAGGCTCAGGGCGACGCCGGTGTAGCCACATCGCTAGTTGTCGCCGCGGTGGCTGGTGGGATGCCGTGTGGCGGTGTGCCTGCTGCGCGTACCGGCACCATGATTCGGGTGGATGTGATGAATGGTGGGAGGGCCCAAGCAGTATGTGAGAACATTCAGTGTTACGGAGCTAACAGGCTGGCTGCCGATCCAACAGAGCCATGCGAGCCAAGGCCGGTGTTGTGTCGAAAACTGTTTCCCCGTCGAGATGTGTTTCCCCTAGTCCCCGCCCCCGTCCGAAGGTTCAAAACTGACTTTTTTTTTTAGCGAGTTTTATCGGAAGATGTTGTATTGTAGATTTCTATCAATAAAATATATTATTTTTGTGAGAGACTTTTCATTTTGAATGTTATGGACTTTTGGAAAGAAGTGTGCTCATTCATACTACTGTCAGATACTGTTCCCCCTCTGTTCCATAGGAAAGGAGGCTCACACATCTTTCAAATTCATACTGCTGACTTCTTTCCCCACAGCAGATAATCAGCCTGGAAATCACAGGACTTATCTGTTGTGGGGAAAGAAGTCAGCAGTATGAATTTGAAAGATGTGTATGAATT
>OOFH01061471.1:0-12772 GCA_900323355.1 Merlangius merlangus | reverse complement strand
TTGATGCCCACAGGTCTTCACATGCTTCCCATACATAGGCCTACTGTGGTCATGCCCGTCGCCAGCTATGGCTAAGGTCCTGATTGTGAGTTAACCTTGAGTCTATCGTAGTGTTCCCACCAATGTTATTTATTAACCATATCCCCCGTCATTGAACAAGACGCTTCCTCACTAAATAGCAGGCCTTGTTGTCCCACTAAATATTCGACGGACACTTGGGTGATGGCTGTGAGGCTTATGTTTGCGGCCTCCTCTTAAAACATGCAGAGGGGGGGGAAAGTGTGTAGATTCACCTTCTGCCTTACTTAATGTAGTTTCAAATCGATAATCAAACCAGAGCAGTCCAGATCAAATCACTCCGTTCCTCACGCACCGCTGAGTTCACGCTCGGGGGCGTGGTAGAACGAGCTCCACGGGCAACGCGGGCCTAAGTCGCAGACCCCTTGTGATCTCTGATGTGGATCATGCCAAGGTGAAGCTATGGAATGTGATGTCCCACGGTCCCATGCTTCATCAGCGTGATGCTGGGATGACATGCTTCACTTAAAGGTTGGGTATGGAATTTGCGAAACGCCAGCAGATTTTGAAAATACACAACTCGAATGGTCCTACCCCCTCTCCTTCAACGCTGACTCTGACTCCACCCATTCCAAGTACATGGACGCGCAATCATGCGCAAACACAGATGGGTGAGAGCGAGCCATTAGCTAGTTAGCTAGCTCCAGTAGCTACTGCAGGATAACAACAAACAGAAGCTTGCTCCGGGTCACGCGCTTTGAGTACGTGCACGAAGGGGTCACGCGCGGGGAGGGGGAGTGCAGTACGACCATTTGAATGACGTACTTACTGTCCAATGCAACTCGGTGGCGTTGGAAATGATTGGCTAGAGTTTTTCGAGCCCTGCCCGTTCCACAGATGATTGACTTGTTTAATTTTCATGTCAGTACTTCTAACTCAGTGGCTGTAAGCGGGTTATGATAAGGATTTCAAGTAATATTGCAAAAATGGCCAAAAAAGTGAATTCCATACCCAACCTTTAAGCCCTGAAGTGAAATTACTGAGTGCTGAAAAATAAGCAAAGATGCAATACTGAAATCAGGCTTTTAGACAAAATAAACAAATATACAACCCCTTAATTTATAAATACACATAAATATAAATACACAATTGAATGCATGTAGTACAATCACTGGAAATAAATCTTGCAAACAGGACAAATTTAAATCAATCACTAATACAACGGGATACGCTACGTTTTCAGTTAACTTTTTGACTCGTCCATTTTGTTGCATAATTATCTGACAGATACTTTGGGTTTGCGAACTATAACAAGCCAGCCAAATTCCAGCCACACTGTCCGTGTAAGTCCTTCCAAAATGTATACCAGAATAATCACTAAGCGGGGACAGAGAAGGCAGCCCCTGATTGGCAGGATTTGAAGAAATAAGGGACCAGAGAGAAGTTCTTGAGGTTGATCTCTTGTGTGACGCCAGTATCCTGCATCTCAAACCTGAGATGGAAACAAAACAATGTCTGGTTACAATTGAATACAGTGCTAAAACAAGAAAGGAATAACCTCTTGCTAATTTTTCAATAAAACGAAGCACCATGTAATTTTGTTGAGCTAGACCCAGCCCCCTATTAAAAAATATAAAGCCTTCTGGCCCCCTCCTGGTAGATACTTTTTTTTCCATTTAAGGGTGGGGCCGATTGCCGTTCAGTTTTCTCTACTCGCAACAATCAGAAAACGTTCTAATCTGCGTGTACTTCGACGTCTTTCACTTTTCATGCACAATAAGTTGTTTTAGTGTTTGGTTCTCCTTTAGCGTTGGAACTCTTACCAGTCTCTGGTGGAGATGACATAGTGGACGGGGGGAGGGGGCGTGTTGACCCCGCCTCCCGCCATCGGCCGGCCCAGACTGAAGTTCCCGGCGTTGGCGAAGACCAGCCAGTCGCCCGTGTGGAGCTCAGGCAACACACACTGCTCCACAACCTGGTCCATGTCGTCCCCGGATGGACCCCAAAGGCTGCAGCTGAACATCGGCTCATCTGGGGCGATGTTCTGGGAGGACCGAAAAGAGAAGGTACTTTGATTGCTATAGCAAGGCCAATGGCAGCACACAGAGGAAGACCGGGTAGAAGGGTGAGGACTCGGTGGTGCTGCCGGTTGGAAAATGTTGTTTTTGCTGATCCCACCAGGGTTGCTGGTGATTACTTTCAAGTCTCCATTTTTTTCTACTTCCACAGCCGCCATTTGTTTTCCATTTGAATGTTCTGTGTAAATAATTTTGCTTTGTTGTTATTATTTATACTACATCTGATCCAAGCCTAGGCCATGTTAGATATGTAATCTAGGCATCAGCTCTTTGACCACTCCTAGTGCTGTTTGGAGTACTATAATATTAATGGTATTTTGTAGGATACATACAGCCTGGGTAGTTGCCTTCAAGTGACGCAGATTGACCTATCCTTGCTGAAAGGACCACCATCCAGATGCATAGAACTTGAAAGGTTTCATCTTCCCTCACTAGGGAGGTAATTTCCTCCACTCACCTTGTGAACCAACGGCACTGGGATCACAGAGTCAGTGAGTTTGCAGGAGAAGGATCCGTACACGCCCTCGTTGATGTAGTACTGAAACTCTGGCTCGTCATTGGCAGACGGCGCGTCTGTGGCGAGAGGGCAGAAGACAAAGACAGGAGGTTGAAGCTAGTGGAGGCAGTTTTGAAAGACAACTATATTTTTAATGTATCCAACCATTAAAAAAAACTCTTCTGGCCTCCCTCAAGAGCCACTCCCCTAGCCTGGCTATTGCCAGACCAAGCTCAATCGTAGATTGCATGTTGGTCTGGGGAAGCTGCCGTCATTTTCTCCAGAACAAGAGGCGTGGTCAATAGGCCTAGTTCAAATAACTGTACGCAATTGGCTGCTTTCCTGTCGTCATTGTGTTGAACCAGCCAATAACGCGCCAGGGGGAAAAGCCAGCTTGTTGAATGGCTCCCGCAAAAACTTATCGGAAGCAGAAAGAAATGTATTGCTCTTCTCCAGACCCTTGTGCAGGGCGAACTCAAATCGCCGGCAGAATGGGCGGGGCTACCCAGCTTTAGCAATAGGTCTACCTAGCCTTGTGGAAGATTCTGGTCATGTGCAATAGATACACAGGGGAAGAGTGCATGCAGATATCTAGGTAAGTAGGAAGTTAGACAGGGAGGCTATCCAATCAATTCATTTGGGAAAAATGAAATGATTCAACAGGCTTATTAAAGGTCTGTGATAATCACAGATATACTTTTTATGGATTGCTGTAGAGATGTTAAGAGAATTTCCACAAATATGACAAAAATGGGTCTATAATGAAATGCCCCATCCTAGCTTTAATAGAAAATAATTAATTGTATATTGGGTCAGATATATCCATAAGCCATATATGTTTAACTGGTTTTCTTTGGCTTGACCCAAGCAGAATTTGATTGCCTTTAAAATGCTCAATATTGAACTCATCCAGGGGTCTTCAATTTCGTTTTAGGGTTTCATTCTTCTCAAAGAATCTCAGAGCACAACAAGTCATTACTGACCTCGGTGGTGTTCCTGCAGATCGCGTGCTACAACACCCTTGGAGATGACGTTGACGGCCAATGTGAAGGCAGGGGCCACCAGATAGCCGCCAAGCTCAGCCACGACGGAGACCCCAGTGGAAGAAGGGAAGTACAAGTCAACCACGGACATTACAGCCCTGTTGATCTGAAGCAGAGAGAATTACATGTTCATGATTCAGGGAAGTCGCATTGATTGATGCATTACATGAATGTCATGTAATGATATTTGAATGCATGCAATACTAATGAACTATTATTTACACACACAATCGATCTTAACGTATAAAAAAAATCATCATTTTTTTTAGCTCTCTCCTAAGTTACTCTGTAATCATCCTGATTTTTTAAAATCGTACCTCTCATATGCCTTTGCGCCCGATTAATAAAGTTTGATTTAATCACCTTTTATTATCATAGTGATGGTCTTTGCTTTTAGTGTGGGTATAGATGCCCACACACAGATAAACAGACACACAGGGAAGGGAAGGCCCACTGACCTGTTTGAGCTGGGTCTCTGAGCCACTGATCCCGTCTCCAATATCCAAGATGTTCATAGTGAACCCCAAATCCTCCTGGGGGAATGGGATAAACAGCATGAACAAAAGAAAGCCATCTACTGGCATATGACCTTAAAGAGCACCTATTATGCTTTTTCGACTTTTATGACCTATAAACGTTGTTGTAATGATTTAATCATGTTTAACCATACTAAAGTGTCAAATAATGACGTACATGCATTTAGACGTATTCCCTGCTGACCGTCTGGGGTGGCTGTGCAGAGTGCTAAACACTAGGGACGGCAGTCGCGATTCACTTTTTCAAATTTCCGGGATTTATCTACGTACAACAATCCGGATTTTTCATGTATGGCAATGCTGCAGCATGCTCTTCCGGAAGATAACAAATCACAACGGAGTAGGGTTGGCAGGAGGGGGGCGAGGGGGCGGAGAAGGACGAAGCCGGGTGTTGACAGAGAATGCTGAAAGCGCCCAGATGAGAGGAAGAGTTCCCCGAAAATCTACATCGTTTTTTGTGCTGTGATTCGGGTCAGGTTGCTCTATAGGAGTCATTAATAAGAAATTAAGACCAGAAAAGTAGTATAAACTGAGATCTTTAACAAAATATGAATAATATTAAAATAAATCTAAAATATATCTTAATTCAATACAAATAAGTACACATTGATATAAATATGGGAAACAAAAAAATAAATAAACCAATACAAAAACTTTTTGAAAACTCACCGCCATGTCAAACACACACCGGGCGTCAGAGATGGCGTTAGCGTATGCCTGCTCGTTATCACAGCTGGAGATGTTGAACCTGTTAAGAGGGCAGGGATACTAGGTGTTAGCAGGGCCGTTGCAACAAATTCTGGGCCCTGAATACAGGAGGTACTGCAATTCGGGTACTACCCGAATTCCCCCTAACAGCCTCCTGCACAGAATTGCCTGCAATTTGCCGCCGAGCGCAGTGTGCGGCTCCTACCACTTGGGGATGGTAGCAAATTCTAAAGACGGAACATATTTTTTTATTCCCATGGGTCCCCCTCTGCCTTGGGCCCCACCACAACTGTGTACCTTATACCCGCAGTCCGACGGCCCTGGGTGATAGTAAAACTACTTAGTAACAGTACTTTCATATTATATAGTCTAAACCAGCTTAGGAGCATTAAAAAGCAATGGCGATAAAAAAGATCAAACACGGCTTTTACTTAAAGAAAGTCCAATAGTTCTCCTCTCTCGATATGTCTAAAAAAGGACAAAGGCTGATGAGAATCATGGAGGACATGTCAGGTGCCAGATTCTACTTCCTTGAGGTGCTGGGGTTTCTATTTGACCAGTTCCTTGTCCATGTGTCCTGAGCAGGTCTTACCTGGCCCCCACCACCTGGACGCCCAGCTCCTTGGCCCTCTCCAGCAGGCGTCTGCAATCCTTCAGGGAACAGCCCAGCTTCATGCTCATCTCCTTCCCTCTGCCGGACGCCTCCGTCCACACCTGCAGCAGCAGCCTTGGGAGTTAAAAAGAACACCAAATAAATATACTATTAAGAAATTGTATATACCAAAAAGATGGTTTAATTGAATTTAACAAATGGCTATGGATACAAAATAATGCCTTAGCTTGTATTCAATGAGCTGATCTTTTTAGCTCTTTACCAGGAAAAATGCACCACGAAAAAAACGTTCTCAGAACATCCGCAGCAGCAGAAAATGTTCCGGTTTATATCCGGTGAGCATGATCAACCGCACAGATGGACAAATTATTAACGGATGCCAGCATTTACTTCTCAGAATCTCAGTGGCTGTTGGTTTAGGGAAAAATAAGGGTTTTCATTACGTGCCAACAGAGCTTGTGAATCCTCAAAGCATACTGGCATTTTCATATTGCCAGTAGAAATGTCAACAACATCATCCTTCATGTAGCAAAACAGACAATAACAATATGTAACAGATTAAGTTGAGGGATGAGGTTTATCATAATGGACACATGGCAACTCTGTAACACATACATGATGGGTGCTGGTCGTTAAAAGCCGACCTTTCTGGTCTTTTAGAAGGCACTTACTTGGCACGCGGGTGACAGCGAGCGATCTTGCGTAGCTCCGCCTCGTTGTCACACACGAGGAGGTCCACGCTGCTTTTGGCGGCGTACTTGATGTGGGAGAGCTGTTTGCAACCGCCGCTGTAGATTATGTCTTCTGAGGGAACGCCGTGGTTCTGCACCATCTCCAGCTCGGACTGAAACAAACCCCCGGGGGTAGACAAGCACAACGGGACATACGCGTTACTATGGCAATGTAGAAGGGAGACCTGGCAGGAACCAGTGTGAGCACAGGTGGGCGGTCCATTGCGTACCATGATCGTAGTACGATACCAAGATAAAAACACAAGGGATCTTGTGTTTGGAAGTGTGGCCAAAAATGGTGCGCCGTTTTGAATGAATAGGTGTTGCTTGGTTACCGTATTACAAAACCACATGGATCACAACCTTGCACAATCCTTTGATCCAAACAAATCAAAAGTGATTTTGGCAGCTGGCCCAAATGGTTTATTCCAGGCGTAAAATATATTAAAGTCGTTTGCTGACAAACTCTGACTGGTATGACTCATTTATGTCCTACGGGTTCTCATCGAGACATTTCAACCCTTTGTACTGCCCTTGTAAAGATCTTAGTATATAGCCAAACACAGACCAGATAGAACATAAGTAAGACGAGCACTCCCACAACTAGGTTACCTTGTTTGTGCACATGAATCCTGTTCCAAGGGCGGCAAGGACTTCGATGAGGGCCGGGCTGCTGTTGCATCGGACAGCGTAGTACGGCCGAATCTGGGGCACACAGGCTCGCCAGCGAACATGCTGCCGCATTACGACTCCCAGATCCGCCACAAAAAACGCATTCTTGTCGGCCTAAGGGACCAATGCAAAATAAATGCAGTGTTAGCCAATTCTAGTCAGTGATATTCTTCAAGGAAATATACTGAAATGAACGTTGACTAAGTATACGTGAGAGTTACTACATTCATTAAATTTGATCAAAGGTTCTAGCGAAACACAAATCCGTTTCTGAACTATGTTGTCGTGTCGACGCAGTAGTAAATACATTTTGAGTACAAGTGCCACAATATTTCAACTGCATTACCAGGGACTGTTCAGAGATGTGGTTGTCAACAACATGCTGGAGGAGCGTGCCTCCGTCCAGCAGGTCGATGGAGTACTGCGGTTCGTCATATAGTCCTTTCATCTTGTCAAATGACCTCCGCTTGTCCAACAAACATGTGTGATACGGAGAGGTCCAGGTCTTTCTGGTTTGGCCCTTCTTCAGCCCTTGGGGTGCTAGATGCAAACAACTGTGTAAAAAAACAAGATAAATATCAATAACAAGATAAATATTTCCAAGATCAGGGCGGTTAATATCATCATGGGTGTTTCAAACTTTTATTTAAATTGTTTCTCTGGTGGACAAAAATGTGAGTGAGACAAGCCATTTTTCAGCGAGTAGCCAATCGGAGCACAGAATGGATCCAGCGGTGTTAGCGCTTGTAGTGTGTGGAGGAGGCTCATTCATCCGAATGGCCATCAGGAAAACACAGAGTCTGGGGCACAGAGTTCGTTTACTTTACCACCAATTACCCCACACAATCACCCATAATCCCTGTGCTGGTGACCCGTAAAAGGCTGCTTTTGATGGCATTAACCAAGGTACAATGGAGGCGGCCTCAGTGTCAGATGGCAGCGTCGATAATGTTACACAGTGCGTCAGCAGGACAGAGCTGTCCACTCAGGAACAGATGTGAAGTGACTTTGTAGTTTTCTAGGGATCTGTGTGTGTGGCTGTAGGGATAGTGCGAAGAAACAAGTTGTCTGACTGAGTATTCAATTGAACCAAGATGGGAACCAAATTATTGAAAGTGTAAAAAAGAAAATTCACTGTGGGAATCGTGGAACAGAACAGAACTGAGCATTTACAAACATCAATTTCTGACTAAATTGATCTATCTTCCAAAAAAGGTGAAGAAATGTTAAATCAAATAATAAATGAGTTACAGCAATAGTTGAGATTAAAGACTATTTTATAGTTTAAATATGAATTAAGACAGAAGGGAAAAAAATTAAAAAAAGAGACAATATTCAATATTGGGTTGGAAAATGCACGTATAATTAATCAGATACATTTGATATTAAGTAACTCATCCCTCCTCCAACATTTAAACATGAAATATATGTTTTCACATGAAACCATATATCCACACATTAGAAAATTGAAAGACGAGGACGCATTAGGCCTACATAATATGAGATACATACATGGAGGAGTCCGGTGATGGAGCCCATCCACTATCAGCTGGGATCCCAAGGAGGCTCGGCGTTGAAGTCAAACGGCTCTCGGTAGAGAGCCTTCCCTAAGCCTTCTGGGTAGTTGTAAGCCTGCAAACAAACCTAGAGTTTAGGGCTATATAAAGCACACGTATTTTGAAAGATGATCTATGCACATTGCACACGTTGATTGTAAACTATCTAATGACTGGACCAAGAGTTATACCAAATATGTTAGACGATTTGAACAGTCCTACGGGGTAAGAAATAAAAAGTAGCAGATTCACTTGTTATTTAAAAACATTCATGCAACGTAAATCCAGTAACGCGATAGATAATTACAGCCATTTATTTTTTCAACTGTGTGCTGAGTGAGTTAAACGCGAGTTCTTTACTTTGATTTTTGCCCATTAACATGAGGTTCACGTTATAAACCATGAAACTACAACTATGCAGCCCGCCGAGCGTCACCACGGCCTTTGTGTTTCAACACATCTCATCGGACCTGGAGAAGATAGTTTTCAGCATCGATCAACATGTATATGTATAGAATATATCTATATATATAACAATGTCCGCACGTTGGATGCCAACCACCCATCTGGCCATCAAACCAGCCGGAGCCAGTTTCATAAACAACATGCTAACGGAGGACAACTGGAGCTAATATCGTCTAACGTTACTTACGTGTGCAGAAAGCCCAAAGCTGGGGATGGATCCCTTTTTCTTTTTGGGCGGAATTTTTAAAGAGTAGTGGGGCTACTAAAGAATGAAATAATTATTGCCATGCACGTCGTTGATCGCGGCAAAAATGAGTTACTTCGATTGCTTTTTACACCAGCTATGGACGGTCACCATGGATGTATGAACGCACCGGAGGCGTAAACGTCGTCAGGAGTTCTTGTTCTTCAACCGGATGCTCCGAATATGCGTTACGGCCGAGAGAGAGGGCGGGACTTTCAATTACTTGGGTTAAGCGGATAGAGTCAGGAAAGAGGGCGGGACTTCTGATATAGATAGTAGATATCCGTTTCTTTAACATGTTTCGGACATTGCTTTATACAATTATTTGTCTCTTCTACATAATCCCCTTGTCGTTCTTGTGGTTTGTTTTGTTGTTATTCATATATTTTTATTCTTCTAGATCTAGGGACTGTTAACTGGCGGACACATATCATAGGAAGTGAGACCGGCATGAGCGTTGCTGTAGACCGGAATAGGGATGCAATTCTGGATCCTTTCTATCAAATATGCCTTGGCGGTCGGCTCGGTGGGCGGGGCTTAACGCTTTCAGCGCTGTCAAGCCCTTAGTTTGTATTTCCTTTTATTAACCATAATACAAATACTAATAAAGTAAAACTAACTGAACAAAAAATCATGACATCAATATATGATAATAAAATATATAAAAATAATAATAATATAGTCAAATGTATGTAAATCTGCATACATGTAGGCCTATTTTTGTTGGGCTGTGACTAGGTGTTAAAAAAAGGTTATGAACTTAAAGCATACACTTAAAAGAGGACGTCAGATAACCAAACACATATATTTGTCTCCTTCTACTTGCTTATCAATCTTGAAAATGAAAAGAGGAAATAAATTCACTTTTCTAATATCAATATTCAAAAAATAATATCATGAGATACATTTTCTGCCTTCGTTAATGTTATTAATTAAAGGCATTAACTAGTTCAGTATAATGTTCAACTAAATACCTGAATTGTCTCCTCATTAATTTCCTCTGACTAGTTAACAATGTCAGAACATTGTCCAGTAGTCTCCAGATAATTAATTTTCTGCGGCTGCATTCAGCATCTTCCCAGTCTTCCTCAATGGAAAGTAAGCGGTGTACTTTTGTCTTCAGACTTAAGCTCCACTGGATTCCTCCGTCCTTTGCCCTTGTTTTGAAATGGTGAAGATATTAGTCGGTCCCTGAAGGCGGCAACACCACAGACGTTGTTTTTTTTTTTCTCTCTCTCTCTCTCTCTCTCTCTCTCTCTCTCTCTCTCCTTTACAACACAGCGCGTGACGGTGGCGGGCAGGGCTGAGCTACTGTTTAAATAGACAGAAAGTATTCAGCAAGTCTCCCACACGGCTCTGGAATGAAAAAGTGACAACATCTTTAGCTACGCTTCTTCATTGGAAATCAAATAGCCTACATGTCCTTTAAGAAGTCAAGGCCTAATCCAAAATATAATCTATAAGACTTGGTTAATTCAGAGTAATTAAGTGCTACATTTAATGACTAATGGGCCTCTCGGATGTTTGACACAGAGATACAGTCTTCTGGAAAAGTTGAGAAATCTCTCTCACAGTAATTTACTGATTGCACTGCTGAAACTTTTCACTTTGGATAGGCCTACAGAGAGAATACTAGAATTTTAACACTTCTTTGATAATTTACCCATCCACCGGGCAACATGTGAGACTCCTTGTGATATCTGGTTCCTGCTTCTCATGACCGACATTGTCCTTCTAATTACAGTTTTTATTTTACACAATACACTACTAATATTCTGTATAATGCAATTCCATCAATTCAATGGAATTCAATTTTTGATACACTTAACTTTAAACAATGGATAACATGACACTGAGGATATAATTGTTATTATTTAATAATCACATTCATAAAACAAATCATATTTTTTAGCATATTTGAAGAGAGCCAAGCAAAAGAAAATCTTGGCACACAAAAGTTGCTTTGCAGCAAATATTAAAATAAAAATGTTTTTGATTATGTGACTCTTTTTATACAGTTAACAAAGTCTGGGAACGATCCAATTTACAAGCTACACACATATATTCAATATTCAGTTTGTTTGTGAGTGCTGTGCATTTGTAAGGCATACCAATTGTACATTTCTGTTGACATCAGTAAAGGAGGGTTCAAATCTGAAGCAACTCCACAATGCAAAGGACAAAATAGTCCTACACAATACCATTGTTTGCCTCACTCATACAAGTGCTGCATGTGGTCCTTTGTAACCTCTTTAGATGGGAAGTCTTTGTAGACCACGACACAAAAGCTGTTCCGTGTTTTGTCCCTCTGCATTCTGACAGTAAATGTTACGTATATGCTAGTCTAATCACACAAAACATCTGAACTGGCATGCCGGCAAACCCCAATGTTTAATTTTCATTGTTTAGATCATAATAACAACTCCAGCAGCCGCCGGGTACGGGCGGCCCAGACGTGTGTGTGGCCCACTGGGAGGAAAAAGGGCTCAGTGACTGCATTGAATTCTCATCTACAAGATTTGCCAAAAGATTACATCAACACTGTGGCTCAGCGAGGTCTCCAGATACAGTTCATAGGACCAAAGCCCATAGACAGGCGTACTTTCAAGCTTACAAATAATCTAAACACTCAGAATCATGTCATAGAAAGATAACACCAGGCAAGGAACAGCCTTTATTTCTGTTTTATTTGACTAGTTATGAGAAAATAACCCCCTTAAATGATAAATTAGATAAGATTCATAGATTTGCTCTATGCTAATTCTCGGCATTATGTAACAGGGCTTAGTATTGTGCTTGTTGTAATGCAGTGTGCGTTTAAAAACCTGGTTCTTGTACCTCAGTTGTGAGAGAATGTTGCTAAGTAGAAAGAAGTCCAACCACATCTTTCCTGAGTTCTGAGGTGAATGCTAAGCAGGGTTAGAGAAAGCAATTGGCCGTCTAAGTTCAATGATTGTGCAAATGTAAATTCCGTTAAAGGTTAACCTCCGGGGTCTTAAAAGATATTTAAGAAAAACAAACATAGCTTTTAATTGTTTGATGCCAAATATATAATACTAGCAAATAATAAAGGAAGGAACTTCAGGGCTAAATAATGTGATAAGCAAGATAATATATTAAAAGATATATTTGTTTGAGTAGGCTTTCTCTGTTCATGTCATTGTAACAATAGTTTCAAAGGGGTCAAGAGATATGAAGATAAGCCACGTCACTCAAACAGTAACAGAATGTTAAATATGTCCAACCTCTCACCCCTCTTTCTCTTTCTGCCACAAATAATCAGGGCCCAATTCATTACACTTTGCTCATGGCATCACTCAGTGCCAGCAGGTTTCATACATTTGTATTATTAGAGCTGATCAACTCAAGCTGATCAACTCAAATATCTCATGTTATAGTTTAAGTTTCATGTGTGTATTTGTGTGTGTGTGTGTGTGTGTGTGTGTGTGTGTGTGTGTGTGTGTGTGTGTGTGTGTGTGTGTGTGTTGGTGTGTGTTTGTGTGTGTGTGTGTGTGTGTGTGTGTGTGTGTGTGTCTGTCTGTGTTTGTGTGTGTGTGTGTGTGTGTGTGTGTCTCTCTCTCTCTCTCTCTCTCTCTCTCTCTCTCTCTCTCT
>OOFH01061467.1:0-13336 GCA_900323355.1 Merlangius merlangus | reverse complement strand
AACTGTTAAACCCCATTGAGTTTGCAAACAAATTTACAACAACGCAGATGCAGACACAGAAACACTCACACACACACACACACACACACACACACACACACACACACACACACACACACACACACACACACACACACACACACACACACACACACACACACACAAAAACTCAGACACACCCAGATACATTCAGACACATAACATAATTACACAAGTTCAAGTATACATTGTGTGTAGGGGCAGATGCACGAACACATCCACACGTGCAAACACACACACACACACAAATACACACGGACACACACGGAAAATAGACATTAAACTACATAAATTGAGGCTGTTTCGAGGCTGACTCTGTTGGATGACATTCAGCGTTACGAAAATGTAGGCCTTTATGTCATCGAGGAAATGCTATGCTATTTATGGATTGTTTTCAATCACCAGCCCCTGGAGGCTAGTGGAGAGAAAGTAGAGATGTACTGTTGACCAGACTCGTCCTTGGCGGGGTCATGAATATAGGCTAACACAGAAAGTCATGTGATCAGTCTGAATCTCAACCAAGAGACATTTGGCATGGCATGGCTAGGAACACTCTAGTTAAGTTATGCGCACATATTTGAGTTTTTGTGATTTTGCCATGAGCACATTGTGCTCATCGTTTTCCTATCTTCTAAGATACAAGGGTTAGGATTATGCTTTACTTCGTCGTTAGACTATAATGTGAAACTGTGTCCAAATCAGTACACATTTTGCTCTATTTAGGCAATGAACAACTTTATCATCGTCTATAGAAAGAGAGAAATCATCTGAAAAATGCCATGTTGTATCAAGCCATAAAGAAGTGAGGTTACCTTGTCCTCATGCTTGGTCTCCTGATCCACGACGTCATTCTCAGTCTCCGGCGGCCTCTGGTCCTCTTGGTAGACGTCATCATGTGTCCCACCTGCAACGAGGTGGTAGCTTTCTATGGACCCCTCCCCCACGGCATTGCTCCTTCCTTGTCCTTGGTCATCAATCACTACCTCTTCAGCCCGGTCTTCTGCCCCGCTGGTCCGCGGCATCACCACTGCGTCCTCTATCTCCTCCACAGTGTCCTCAGGCTGTGGCTCCACAGGTGCCAGAGCTATTTCCTTAATCTCCATCGGATTCTCCTCTACTGCCATCACCTCAGCCACTTCTTCCTGTCCTTTTTCCGGTTCGGATTCGTTCGATTTTATTCCAGCGTTACCATCATCGAATTCAGAAGGAAGCCCCTCTTCCGTCATGCTGAACCGTCCTTGTGCGTCGTCTATGACCCCTCGACTGATTTCTCTCTTTTCATCATCAATGGCGTCTTCAGGTGGATCGTCTGTCTCATTGTATGCGTTCAGTCTTTCAGGATCCTTATTGCCCCGGTTTTCAACTTCACTTGTGTCCGCGTTGTCTGTTTCACCATCGTTATCAAAATCTGTTTTTAGCTCAAGATTTGTCAAACCTGCAGTGGCCTTGCTTGATAAAATTGTTCCATCCAAACCTCCTTTGTAACCAATATTACTCAAGGCTAGGTCACTTGTGTCCCTTTCCATGCTGATGTCCGCATCCTCATTGTCGTCTATTTCCTCCCTTCCGGCCTTCACTTCGTTCTCTGGTCCCTCTGTTTCAGAGGTGGGCTCGTCACTGTTTTGTAAACCATCTTCCCCATGATCAGACCGAGCCCCAATGATGTCCTCATGCAACTGGCTCTGTGGTCGCTGCTCACTGTGTTCGACGACCGAAGATCCGTCTTCTGTCGGACCTTCAGTCTCAACTATCTGGTGAACTTCGGGGACATCATCAAAGTTAATCTCAACTAAGGCCTCCTCCTGAGGGGCAGCGTCAGTAGCTAACATATTCCCAATGTCCTGCGTATGGTGACCAGCATTTCCTGTGGAAAGTACAAGTTCGTGTGTTTCTAGAGGATGTGTCTCAATTAGTTCTTGGTTCTCCAGTGTTTTCTTCTCCTGAGGTTCCATATCTTCTAGGGAAGGTGTTTGTGTTCGGTTTTGGGACAGCGAGAAGCCCCCAGGAAGGTCTACCTCTTTGGTAGAGGGTGCATTAAGGTAATCATCGACTGTCTGCTGAAGCTCCTCAGCACACATATCCACATCTGCTAGCCCAGAATATGGAAACTCCTGTCTAACTTTTCCAGCATCAGCACTTTGGTCGATGTCCGATGTGTCTCTAATCTCGTCACCTGCTAAATTGTTCTCTTGTTCTTGTATGGGTGGTTTTTCGCCGTGTTCAATTGTTTGTAACTCATCAGCGCACACATCTCTCATGGAATCGCCTCGGGATAATAACAAACTAGTGTTATCCAATTCCGACCGACTGATATCTTTGTCTGTTGAAAACTGGATGTCACTTTCTATCAATTCCTGATCAACTTTATCATATGCAGTGAAAAGCGTTTGTTCTTCATCCTCTTTTTCGCTGCCACAATCTTCACTGCTAACACCCGCAACATGGAGTATGTCACCTGACTCTTCTGGTGAGAGCTCCTCTTTAGTTTTGACCTTCTTTACTGTTTCTCGATCATCACTCTCTTCTTGAACATCTTCAGCGAAACCATCAGGTTGCCTGGTGTGGGGTGAGGCTACTTGAACACCTTCTTGATTTTCAGTTTTTGACCTTTCTCTGAAAATAAATATCAGACCAAAATAAGAGGCAAGTTATGCAGAGAGTTTAAATGTGTGCAAAATGGGTATTACTAAGATGTCATCATTGTACATAAAATTGCAAGCTTGTAGATGTTAACGTTCTTAGAATTATACAATTGAAGTCAAGGCTTTCTGTATTGATCTATTGATACTCTGCTCTTGATTTTCACTTCCCAATCCTTTCCTTCTTTTTAATGACATTAGAAAATATTCTGTACCTTAAACTGCAAGCAGGGTTAGCTAGATAGCACTTTGGTGTACTAAAGAAGACATTTTGTTACTGCTCCATTTTAGATTTAGATATTGCATATAATTAAATTCTTGATAAGTAAGTGATAGATTGTTAGATTGTCTATAGAATTAATGTATATTCATCAATAATAATAAACAGGAAATCTCAACAGATATTTTATTATCTTCATTTTTTCTATCTGCTCTCCTTCCACGTCCTGCTTCCCTTGTCCTCGCATTGATGGGGTACAGACGGTACGAGATACAACTCACTCAGTGTAGGATGTAACATCTGTTGCAGGTGGAATAGCCTAGAAAGGTACAAACATATTACTTCACATTAAAATCAAGTGAACTTCTTAGCAAAGCTACCCAAGGATTGTTATGCACAGAAGAGTTTGGAGTGGTTCAGCATCAGGGTCAAAAGATAATTTAACTAATCAGGGTCATTTTACCAATACAATTGGGTGGCCAGGGGCTTTCGTGCATCATCTAACCATTTCCCAGTATTTGCAAAGGGGGCCCAGATCTTTTTCATTGGAGTCATTAAAAATTGGTCTTTCATGAAACATAGAAAAAAGATAGGCCTATTTCCCACATTGAATACAAATGCCCTTCAAATTATCCAAAATGCCCCCAAAACGTTATAAAAATGTGAATGAATTTCCTATCCCTGTCAGGATGAAGAACATTTTTCAAGGCCAACATTTACTCTAATTAAAGCAGTAATTAAAAATGTAATTGGTTTAGAGGCCTTGTTTCAAGGTAAACTACAAAAAACGATTGAATTGACTTCCTGTTAATATGCTAATGTTATCAACATGTTAGAGTAAATTTTTTAAATTAAATCAAACCTTAAATGAATGGTTGTTGTAGAATCTGTCCTCGATTTTTGCTGCCCACTCAGCAGGGTCTAAGCCACTCTCTTAAAGTAATAATGAAAATAAAAATAAGTGTATACTCTTATTACCTGTGTAACTAGGTATGCAGTGACATTGCCTTCAGTGGGAAACACATCCGAACATTAAACTGTACCGTTATGTCAATTACCTTCTCTTTCTTTAAGAAGGCCTTCAAAGTAATGGAGGGCATAAGTAGGGATGTCTTCAGGCTGGTTTCTCAACACTTCCCTCGCCAGCCCCTCCAGGATGGAGCCAAACCCACGAGGAACTCGTAGGTGTGTGTTGGAGAAAGGTACAGCCATCCTCTCTCAGACCACGTAGGGCTTCAGCAAGAATGAGTCATACAAATGTTTTGATGTCGTTATTTAACGTCTGGTAAATTCAAGTTAAATGTGTATTTCCTTGGAAACAACAACTGGACTGCATGAGCATTTAAGTACATTATTTTGTTGTTTTACAAATTATGAATAGACTCAGTTAACGTACCTTTAAAATCGCCTTAAACAACTGAGTAGCAGTGAGACACTAGAGAGCACGTCAACACGAGTTTTGTTTAGGATAGTTGCTATGCAACGAAACTAATGTACGGAGACCCAAGAGGTCCTCCTGCCCAAAGGAGAAACCCAAGACACAGTTGTTTCGTTTATTTTAATACACACTATTAAAACCAAAATGTACATCATTAGAATAAGCATTTAAGTCAGGCATGGATTTAATACATTAAGTTTGTCCCAGTAGGCCAACTTAATCATGAATACGTAATAATTGCATACTCTGAGTTGGTGCTCAGTTTACGCGAGATTTCTCTCGGGATCACGTTGAGTCGGTCAGCAGAGCGCGAGATCTGCGGCAGGTGAGACGCCGGGAAGGGGCTCAGGTACGTCTCATCTCTCCAGCGCTGGACAGGGGAACACAGGACACTCAGTTACCATAGTGACCGTCGTGTGTAGCACACCAACTAAACTCAATAATGTATGACATCAAGCGCTCAGCCTCTTATATGTCCATTATAGGACCATTTCTCATGAAATTAAAAGTATTCGACAAAACGCTACCGTTCAACTCGATGGGAAAACAATACTTACACTTGCATACATAGCCTATACTTTATGGAGACTGAGCTAATGGTTTTTACCTCTCTTTGGTCTTCGTGACTGCCGTAACATATTTGAGCGAGCTCTGGCGAGCTCGCCCCTCGGACAGTGATCACGATGTCAGCGTAAGCCACCTCGCTGTCACTCTGGTCCTCTGGGTGAAAGGACAACAAAAGGCTTCTGAATGAGTCGTCTGTGTTACATTTCCCCACGTGTCGTGAATGGTGACACAGTTGACACACCACGCGCCGCCACACGGTTGGAGGCCGTTGCTTTCTCACAGTGTTTGGACTACTGTGACCCTGCACAATAAAGCACATGCACCTACCATGGAAGCCCCATGAATATAGTGGTTGGGAATGTACAATTGTTAATTTCATGGAAAATGTCTTACCTCTAGCAGGTGATCGGTTGGCATGGGAACCTAGTGATGTAGGCCGACTAGGAAAATAGTCATTTAATTATAAGATTTTAGTAGCCATAATATCTGACAAAAAGTGGATCATGTTTTTCACTTACTCCTTAACTGAATCAACAGGGCAGTCTGGGGAAAAAAAAAGTGATTCTGTTTTTTGAAACATAACAGATTACTGGCTAGATTACAGTTTATTATACAACAGTTAATTCCGACCAAGTAATTTGATTGGACAAGAGGCATTCCATGAGTGCTGATATAGAGTATAACAGCACTGGGACTTTTAACTATACATATGTATCTATCCGCTTTGCAGGTTTTCTAATTAAGCAATATCACATTAGAGGGATTGCTGTTGTACTGAATTTCAGCACGGCTGTAATTTGGTCGAAGATAATCACTGCCATGCTGATATTCAGTACAACAACATGACCTCGAGTGTGATATTGCTTTTATGCAACAGTTCTAAAAGCATCATTTATTATTATTTATTACGGTTAGGAGAACATCTGTAAAGCGGAGTGATACATGTATCGTTAAAAGTCCCAGTGCTGTTATACTTTATATCAGCACTCATGGAATGACTCTTGTCAAATCAAATTAGCTGTGCTGATATTCAGTACAACAGCACAACCTCAAGTGTGATATTCCTTAATTATAGTACAAAGTATTAATGATATCAGCTCACCCTTCCTTTTATACTTTACTAAGAGGAAAAACCCTAACCCCACAAGGGCAATGCCAACAATTACAAGGAATCTTTGCAGAGTATTCATTCCATCCACCTCCCCTGTTATAAATAAAAAAAACAACACAATGTTACATCCAAAAATTCATATTCACATCCTTGATTTACATCAAAATCATATCATATCACCTGAATCCTTTGGTTGGGTGGGAATTGAGGCTAAGAAAATACATAACATATTAGCATCTTGTAAAATTTTGCAAAAAAGAATTACCCTCATTATACTCAAAACTCACGTGTTATCATTTCAGTCCATTTGATTTCAGAGCTTGCCGTGTTAGAACCTGTGGTCCAACTGGGAATGTCTCTATGGCCTGGAATTTGTCAGTTTTTTTCAGTACATATAAACTTTAACTCTGACCAGAAATTCATGTATAGAATCCCCTTTCTACAATGATTTAAAAGATCCATATCATAATTCGGGATGTTTAAGAAGCATACCATGAATCTGCAGCTCCACCCTACGCTCTGTTTGTCGCTTTAGCTCCGGGTGAGCTGTGTTCTCAGAGTAGCAGACTTGGATGGAGCCGACATCTTCGATAGAAATGTTTGAAAACTGTAGAGATACGGTGCAGACTTCATTCTGGGTGATTGTACCCAAACATCCTGCAGTGCCAGAGTCTTCTTCAGGACTCCAACAGCCACGGACAAACCCAGGGGAACAGTCGTATGTGCAGTTCAATGTTAATGGTTCTCCTACGGTAACCCTTATGGTGTCAAGGGCTACCCCTGTTTTCTCACATTTGGTTGGGTCTGCAATGAGATTAATAATGAGTATATGACATGAATACTATTGGTACATGTGAAAGTGTTATAGCATTATTGGACCATGAAATTCGACTAGTTTCAACAACACAGATGGTGTTGTATCAAATGTCTTTTATACAAACTATTTTAGGTTTAAGCAATATTTAGATAACATATTTATTTGTAGAATACAAGCAGATACTTTACCTTGGCTCGCCCAATGAAGGAGCATTGTCATGTAAATCGAAAACCTCATTTCTTTTTTGTACAAACTTCTCTGGTTGAACCCTTTTCAGTTAAGATCTCGGTGTGGTGTCTTTATGATGACAGCTGCAGTGCCACTACCAGATACTGTAAAGGACTTTCAGCTTAGCATTCCTCACACTGTAGAACAAAGGAAGTGGTGAGGCACAGGATACATATGGGGGTAGAAAAGCTGTTCATTTTCCATAGAGGGCACCTGGCTTATTTGAAATGGAAATATGTATTGGCAAAACATTTATGTTTTTAACTGTATTTTTTTTTCCATATCTTTTTACATTTATTGAAGCATTGTGTGTTTTATAAAAAAAAAGAGAGATGTGCCTTCTAAAAAACCGGATGTTTGAACGACTTGCAAATGCATGCACTTGCAGCTCGCTAATGCACCTCACATCCCTTCAAACCTAAAGAGAATGTTGCTGCCACACACACCACCACCCACAACAAGAACCCACGATCCGCAAAAAAAACAGCAACTGTAAAGAAAAAATATAAAAATACATCGTTTTCAAATGGTTATGTGTTCGCTGTTTAAAACCAACACAAATGTTACATGGACACGCATAACCCCCAGTCATTTCAATCTAAAAGGTTGATTTTCTGCAGACATATCATGTATTATGAATAACAAGATAGAGTTACAAAGACAACCATTGCATACGATTACAGGGCTGCTAGATAACAAACTGGGGCCTCAGATGTCGGGCTCACATTTCACTTTCATTGACTGAGGGCCTCTCACTTTCAAACATCCCCCCGCGCAGACCTGATGGAGCTGATCACACTGGTCCAAACTGGCTCTAGAGGAATGTAAGAAGCTAGTAAAGAGGAGATATAACGAAAAAAATAGAAAGGGTACAAGGGTAGTAAGGGTATATTTTCAATGCCATTGATAATGTGGACATGGAAAGTAATGCAACAGTTTGGTTTTAGAGCAATTTGGGTGTTTTTGCTGCTGGCAGAGTCGGCTGCTCTCATCTCAGGTAAGACGATGGATGATTTCAGTCGGTCGGTCATTCAGGAAATGGGTTTTCAATAGGATTAATCAAATAAAAATCGTCCACATTCAAATGATTGCATCAAACGAGAAGAGGAAAAGAAAACGCATCACTTCAATTAAATTCAATTTTTTTTTTATAGCCCTTAATCACCATTACATTCTCAAAGCGTTTAACAGACAAAATATTTATCGAATGCTGTAATGACTCACCCACTTTTATTCATTGTGTTTTAACCTGTCTATATTTATGAATACTTTGTTGTAAGAACCCTTTGAAGGGAGCGCCGACCTGCCCATGCAGTCGGAGACAGACCTTGGCTGGTGCTCGGAGGGAACGTACGTCTCCTACCACGGCTGCTTGGAATGCACCACAGGCCACTTGTAAGTCCACACAGTGCTCTCTGACACGTTTGACCCAGCCCACACACTTATCTGAGTTATATGGTGACCATATGTCTGCGGCAGTGTATAAAAAACATTTAATAACTATAACGTGATCTTTAATTATCCAGTTGTCCTGGCAACGTGTCAGCACCTCACAAATGCCCACCGGGAACATTCAACTTCTACACAGGGAGGAGCAGCATCGGTGACTGCAAGGTGGACTAACTTAAAAGACTTAAAATTGTATTTAAATTTTTCAGTCTTGATAGGGTCTTCGTTCAAAGTGTCAACAGACATTTTTTTAATGCTGATTACTAACTCTGTTGGATACACTCTAAAACACAGCACCGTAATAATGTCTTTATTATTTAAAAAATGATCACACCGGCAAATACTAATCTTCAAAATTGATTGACTAATTGGTACAACTAACTAGGTTGATCGATCGCATAAAACATAATGCAAAAGTGTAAAACACAACAAACGTAACTTTCATTTCCGATTATGAGTGCCGTTGAATACATGGTTGTTACACAATTGACACGACCGCATGATAACTAAATGTGCGCCTGCTGTGTGCTGTAGCCGTGTTCTCATGGCCTGATCAGCTCCGAGGACAGAGCGGACTGCAGGCCGTGTCCTGCTGGCTTCTCTTGTCACCCAGGCAACAGTACCCTGTCTGCCTGCCCTAAAGGACAGCATTCCCCAGAAGGGGTGGTTCTCTGTTTGGCCTGCCCCATAGGCTCTGTGTGCCCGTCTGGACACCCTCAGAAGGTAAGCGGCCTGCACTCAGTCAAACCGCACACCAATTTGGTTGGGATACTCCTGTTCTGTGATGACCGTGTACCCTGTGTGTCCTGTCAAGTGTGACCCGGGAGGGGAGCCCGACTCGGAGCAGACCGGTTGCGTCGACTGCCCCCCTGGCTTCTACTCCACCCCCTGCACCGTCCGTTGTGTCAAGTGCCCCTCCGGTAACCCCATCACATCCCAAGATCACCGGGCAACACATTCATGAATCAAGACCAACACAAAATCTTTTTTTTTAAATAAAATAATCAAATAAATGGCTTATGGATAGATAACTATCCCATCAGCGCCACTATCACCAAAAATATTCAAGATGGTCTTCCATACTGCTCCTATAGGAACTCACTGCCCAGAGAATGGGACCTCACAGCCTCTCCAATGTCCTCTGGGCCAGTCCTCCTCCCCTGGACAGGCCCTCTGCCACCGCTGTAATGACTCCTCCCCACAGTGTGGGGGCACTGCCATTGCCCCGTCTACCTGGAGCAACACAGCCCAGCGGTCAGGCCAGGCCTTTGTCTGCCGCCCCGGAACATACAAAGACCCGAGAGGAGGGCCGGCGTGTATGCTCTGCCCTTTAGGTGAGGAGGTTGTGTCGAGGCATATTCTAGCAGGGGTCTCAAACTCATCTTACCTGGGGGGCGCTGGAGGTAGAGCCTGGGTCAGGCTGGGCCACATCAAGTATTCCACAAAAAAAAGTAGCCACAACTGACCCAATCTAAGTTAATGATCGGACTATAATGAGATTGCGTTGGCTATGTAATCGCTGACAACAGGGGACATTTCATAGTGGTTGGTGGAAACTGGGACTCTTTTTTTAGCGTCCTTTGGCTTTTGTCGGGACTCAGGACACGCCACTCAAAATTGGGACTGTCCGGCCAAAACCGGGACATCTGGTCACCCTATCACAAGTGATAAAAAAGTGTGGCAAGCGACTCAGCCAAAATGTACGTTTGACAACAACGGCGGGCCGCACTAACACTAAACTTTGATGTCAAGCAGGGGGCCACAAAATATAAATTGGCCCCCAGGCCTCGAGTTTGAGACCCCTGCTCTAGATGGTGTTTACTCCAAGTGCACAATACCACCGTTTGAAATAGAATGGGTTCTAGCGCAAGCTGGCTGCCCTGCATCGCCCAGGTGGGGGCCTCACATGGGTGGTGGATGAGGTGTTTAACCCCCCCACACACATACATACACTCGGTATGCAAAGCACTTTGGTTGCCTTGAGAAGCGTTATTTAAATGCATTGATTTATTATATATTCTCCCCCCCCCGCCCCCCAGGTCATTACTGTGCTGTGGGAGAAGCGGCACCGTGTCCAGGGGGGACTTACGGCCCCAAAGAGGGGATGGCGAGCCTGACAGACTGCCCAGTCTGCCCTGCAGGTAAACAGAGAATGAATCACCATCGTTACTTGAATACAAGTTTAAACCTTTTTTCCATCATTGCCTTTTGCAATATATCAACATGGGGGCGGTTGGCCAATAGCATACATTGTTCTTCTGTAATGTGATTGTGATTGTGCATGTTTTTCGGTGTGCGATTCTGCTCTTGGCATCCACTGCAAAAGCACTTCTGTGAAGAAGAAAAACGTAACCGAGAAATCAATGTGTGAACTGAGCTATTTATGAGCGCTACGAGATACAGCCTAAAAATAAAGTGCAACGCAGAGTAAAGGGTGTATCGTATTACAATGTATTATGTGTGTTTGTATACAGCGTGTGTATTGGATTATGATTCTCTCGTCCATGAATAACTCTCCCTAGGCTTCTACTGCATGGAGGGCAGCACGGAGAGGCCCACCTCCCAGTTCCTGTGCCCACAGGGCTTTTACTGTGAAGAGGGCACCGCCACACCCCACGGGACCCCTTGCCCGCCTGGCACGGCCGGGCAGCAACTGGGACAGACAAGTAGGGCAGCCTGCAAGAGATGTGGAGAAGGACGCTTCTGTCCCGCAGGTGAGGCGGGACAGCATGAGGCACAACGTTGACCACTGGAAGTGATGTCATGGAAGCCGTGGCGAAGCCAAAGTCGTTTTTTCCTATAAAAAGAGTCTAACCGCCAGTCGTGCTACTGTGGTGTGTGACGCATTTCATAGCATACAGGATGCCACTAAACGTAGGAGGGACCGGGGGAGGCATGTGTATTGATCTTTATAGGAGGAGGATTTGCGATGGTGGGAGCAATGGCCACAGTGGCCCAGCCGGTGTGAATTTATGTTATTTGCGGTAAGAACATCATTACGCCCATGCAGGCATCTGTGTCCTAATCGCAAAAAAAACCTGAATTTTAGGAAATAACCTGAGAAAAAAAATAAATAACTGGTTTCCTGTACCAGGATGTCTTTAGAATAAATTCAGATCATATAATACACCTGAACATGTTTATTTAGGGCATTGCTCTACCTCTTCATGCTTCCTTTGTCATTCAAATGCCTCATGCATTTGTGTCAAAGTGTAAAAAAAGAAATGCATGTTTCTGTTTCAGTCTCCTAAATAAAATCAGATCATATATTATATATTAATCATACATGGGTACATGATTATTTAGGGATTAGCTCTAATCTCCAGCTATTGCCCTCTAGATTCTATTTGTTTCAGTGTGAACAGTATTTGTGTGTGTGTTTGGGCGTTTGTGTTTGTTTGTGTGTGTCTGTTTGTCTCTGGGTGTGTGTATCTGTGTGTGTCTGTTCATGAGTCTGTTTTTGTTTGCATTTATTTTTGTGTTTGTGTGTGTGCGTGCGTGTGTGTGCGTGTGTGTGTGTGTGTGTGACAGGTTCAGTCACCCCTGGTCTGGCCTGTGCGAGAGGAAGATACTGCCCTGCCGGTACCCTAGAGGAGATGGTCTGTCCGCAGGGCACCTTCACGCCACACCAAGGGGCAATAAGTATAAATCACCTCTGCTCTGTAATTTGGCATTCATATAATCACATCATATCGTACTGTTTGAAAAAACAACAACCTTGACGCTAGTACTGCTAATGGCTAAATCAAGTACCTTAATAACCAAAATAATGCTACAATACAACTGCATAATTAGATTGAACACCAGAAAAATCCATTTAGCAGTGCCCGCGCCCAACTGAATGGATAAACAAACAGGAGTTAATCTGCCACCCTGATACCTCCAGGCGTAAAGGATTGTTTGAGATGCCCAGGAGGTTTCTACTGCCCAGAGGGGACCAGAGACCCCCTGCCGTGCCCCCCAGGGAGCTTCAACCCCCTGCAGGGCCAGGATGAGCTGACCGACTGCAGACCCTGCTACCCAGGCAAGGCCTGCACACAGGTCGCCCTCAAGGCCCCGGACGTGGCCTGCATGCAAGGGTAAACACACCGCCTACGGACGGCAGACTCAACATCTCCTCCAGCAGTAGATATATTTATTGATTGACTCTGCAGAATCCCTCTTTCACAGCTTGAGCTAGCTTTGGTAGTTTGCATTGGCTTGTCTCTGTATATCTTCCACTCTCTCACAGAGTAAGTCTGTATAAGTGTTTTCTTTTCTCACCTGAATACCGATAGGTTTGTGTGTCCTCCCGGTTCATCCAAACCAAACGCGCTGACCAATGCCTGCCCTCCGGGGACTCTGAGCAACCGCACGGACCTCACCGACCGCTCGCAGTGTCAGCCGTGCCCGGCCAGATACGCCTGTCCCAGAGGTGCCCTTCATCCCACTGGGGCCCATCTCACACCAATGACTTTGACTGGTTTTTCTGCAATGTTACTTGTTCCTCCTGACAGCTCTGGTGATGCAAAAATGCTATAGTGCACTATAATATGAGTAAACTAAACTCACGATAGGTGAACTTTATTAATTCAAATGTGGATATCAAAGCAGAAAGAACCGAACAGTATTCGGATGAAATTAGTGATCTGTCCTTTTTAACATTTGTAAAAAATAAAAATAACATACCGGTATATACCGGTACATATTATATAGATAGAAGAAGAATATGCATATTTTCGAGATAATATTAAACATATATAAACATAGTGTACATACTTTCACATCCGAATACTGGACATCCAATCAAATTACAATTTTAAATTTTACGTCCAGTATTTTCAATTGT
>OOFH01061465.1:0-15767 GCA_900323355.1 Merlangius merlangus | reverse complement strand
AGATCTTGCGCCCCAAGGGGCGGTTCGGCGGAAGGAGGAGGCGTGTTCTGGCGCAAACGGTATTTTGATGTTTCTGAAAACCATTGCGCTACTGACCAGGAAATACCTGGTCTAAAGTCAGTGGCGCGTTGTTCAGATGCTATTTTAAGGGCGCATGCATACATGCGCATGCGATGCATACGGATTGCTTGTGCACCTCGCGCATACACTTTGCTTCTCTCATCTACACGGACAGCAGTTCCCATTTTTGCAAACATACATAATTACAAGGATAATAAAATATTACCACACAAGGAAAATCATTGTGGTGTCCATAAAAATAAAAAAAATAGGCATACATCTGAAACAATTACGGCGATTTCCTCCCAAGCCGTTTTCACGGAAGCAATTTTGGGTGGGTTTCTCCCATCCCCATATAAAGCCAAGTCGCGTTCTTTGACTGGTCTGACAAGCACATCGGTATCTTCTGTGGTGAACCTTTCATTGCGTGCGCCTGGCAAACCCGCCATCATAATAGCAATCCGCCATGGAACATGCGCCGATCGTTCTTAAAGGGGATGCGAGAAAACGCTCTGATTGGTTCATTGCACGTTACGCCCCAACCACACCTACGGGTAATTAGGCTGCTTCAGACCAACCCTTTTGACACTTGCGCCGCGGCTAAGTGTCATTTATCCGCCTGTAAAATAGTGATAGCGCCGTAGAACCGCCCACAAAGCTACTTGCGCTTTGCGCTTTCCCACTTGCGTTTCAGACCGTTAAAATAGGGCCTTTTGAATTGTAAGGCATTACACTACTTTTACATTACTTATGCATTACTTTCACCAAAATAACAGGAAATATGGATTTGGTGTTCTCAATAGATCTTTCTGTGTTCAATGCAGCTCATTACACAGCAGGAGGTGATGTGGTATGGCATAATGACTGAGCTAGGCTTAAGGCTAACAAAAGTACAATATAATGTTGGTTGCAGTTATGGCTCTTGGTGCAATACATTTTTATAATAGAAATACTGTAACTTTAGGTATTCATGTTGAAATCAATAGAGCTAGACCCTACTACGGTAGATTAAAAAAAAAAACATTAGGCCCCCATTCTGGTTTGTCTAGGATGAAATAGAGTGGCAGACACCGAAATTTTGACTATTGTTCCTGTTTGGATATGTTGCTCATTTCATATTCACAAAACTGTCCTTAAAACAACCCTAAACGTTTGTTTTCAGAAAAGGTGCAACTCACCGAGTGGTTAGTGGTGTTCGTTGATGTCCCAAATCAAGTATCGTAGCGAAATACTGATTCTGTCGTGTTTTATTTGGCATTTTGTAAATCCATTGATTTCGGTTGGAAGACTCATTGTTCCTTGACCGGAAACGGAAAAGGCGGGCTGGTTGTATTCTTTTCGCTCCGTTCTAGCCCTACTGTTGATACAGAGAACCGAGCGAAAAGACTACAACCAGCCGCCCTGGACACTGCTGCTGCTGTGATCTTCTCCTCTAGCAGTTGTGCAGATTTTTTTCTCCTCTGCAAATCTCGCAGTGTTGGCGAATTTGTTTAAAAACGTTACTGAGATTTGTACGAGTAAAATATAACCTAACTTTTTTTTTGGTAATGCCTTACTTTACCGTGTTACAGCAAAAAGTAATGTATTAATGCATTACTTTTCTAACGTGTTACTCCAAACACTGTGTATATTTGTACAGGATATATGCATGCATGTTCTAGAATATTAAATAATGGCATAATAACAGGTTGTAAACAAGCGTATTTGGATATATACGATGACTGGGGGTATGTTGTATAATAAAAAAATGTGGGGTTATTTCTTAAACTGAATATAGCATACCCCGATTATAGTACCTCAAAAACCCCAAATAACCATGAAAACGCTGCTTCCAATTGACTAACTAAACATCATATACAATCACTGAATGAAGATTATGACAATAAAAGGCATATTTCTAACTAGAACTACCTTTTAATGAAGAAACAATGTTCAGATTACATTTTCTACTGAAAATCAGATTAATGTCAGCCATGTTTAGTTTTCAGCCATAGCGTTCATAACAGCCAGTAATGATAAAAAATGTAGACATGTCAAATTTTTAGAGCCGTTATTGTAAAACTTTTAAGTTTTCCGCTGTGGACCAATGTAGTTATGCTCAATTTTAGTGTGAGACTTGGTGAAGGGACGTGGGTAGTTTCAGTTTTTGAGGAGGATTACACACAGCACTTACCATTGGTTGCATTTGTTATTTTTCTGATCCCCCAGTCTGAGAAACATTCCAGATCAAAAGGCATGGGTTTACATTTCATTCTGTAGCCAGAAAAAAGTCAGGGACATGATTCAATAGAATAATTTTCTTGACTGTGAGCCAAAATCGAGTGATACTTGGTTTAGAAATACGTAGGGGGAAAGAAGAAACTGGTCGAACTGAGGCTGGCAAAACAGACTATTTGAGGACTTGGGTCACCCAAGTAGTACTACTTAGTTCCAATTAGCCTCTAGTGATGCACATCCTAATCCTACGGCGTTGTCCATGTAGAATAGAACAGCAAAAGTCAACATATAAAAAAAGAGGAGAGCAGTTCTCTTGTTGGATTGCTATAGATAACCTTAATCATGTCAATAAAAGGGGCACCAAAGCCCATTGCACTGAGAACTGACCACAAAAAGGGCCACGCGAGACGATCAAATATCTTCATTGCAATAAGAGAACTGACAGGCAGGAGCCACTTTACATCATCAGAGTCCAGCCTAGATTTAATAAAGCCTGTCTGATCACAATGTATTAGTTTCTTCATATGCCCCTGAAGATGCCAAGCCAGCACCTTGGCATAGATCTTTATATCTCCGTTCAGCAGTGCAAGGGGCCTGTAACTAGCGTACCCTACTGGGTCTTTGCCTTTTTTAAGGAGCAGGGATATTAAAGCAGTATTGACATCTCTTGAAAAATAACCTTCCTTAATTGAAAATTGTACCATCTCTAAGAGCAGAGATCCAAGCAAGGACCAAAAGGCTTGATCGAACCCGGGCAGAAAACCGTCGGGGCCTGGAGATTTTCCCATGGACATGTCCATCACTCGAGTTGTGTGATAGGATGAGCGAATGAAAATGAAACGAAGGCTACGTTCACACTCTTGGGATCAGTTAGAACAGTGCCTTTTTTTACTGGATGCTGAAAATATCAGAAAAATGTTCATTGGTTCGAAGCCTTTGAGGCAACAGGTGGTTCTGTGCATGTGAAATTCTGAACAGCGCATGAGGAGGGAATTTATTTCTTTTTAAATTGGTACCGTTTGATGAGCCACGTAATCGCTGTAATGGCGTTGTAGTGTAGCATTGAGAGTAGCATACTTTAATTCTCCGCCCTGCATGTCGTCCGACACCGAGGTGGGAGGCGGGGCTGGCATGGTGATGCCCATGATGGCCGCCGCCTCACCCATGATTTCGCCGAACAGGCCAGCCAGACAGCGTGGCTTCTCCCTAGGCACACCCGTAGAGGTAGTTGCCAAGGAGCAGGAAACACCGAGGCGGAATCAGCGCAGAGGTTGTCCATGGAGAGGTAGTCGTTTTCCTCGATGTTGACGTCCTCGTCGCCCTCGTCTGAAACCCCGGCGTTGAAGCCACAGAGAGAACCACCGACGGGGAGAAGTAGAGATGCCTGGAGAGGAGCCCCTCTTCAGGCAGTGCATGGCAGGCAGTGCAAGAGGTGGGGGGTGGACAGAGCTGCCGCAGCGTGTTGCGCACCGAGGCAGTGGCAGCATGCCGAGTGCTCGTCACCTGGTGCCAGTGAAGCTGGGCAGGAGGAACAGAGGCCCTGAAAATGGCCCGGCCCTGAGAGAGCCGCTCTTTAGAGACCTCGGCCACACCACTGCCACTGGGAGAAGTTATTCTTCGCTCAATAGTATTTGTCCGTCAAATGCTGAAAGAAAAGTGCCCACGTTGATTGGTGCATAGCTGACATTTTCAAAACCCATAAGGCGAAGCCTTGACTGCGTAGCCTACATGAAATGGAACGGCTTACGTCCTTTCTGTAATGACAGCAAGGATGTTTTCAAAACGGCTTGCTAATGTTGTAGCCAAAATCTTTACGTCAACATAAGAAGTGGGACGCCTATACGAGGTACAGAGTATAAAAAAAAGATTCAAGATTCAAGATGGTTTGTTGTCAAATGCACAACAATTACAGCAGCAGTCACTGGCAATGAAATTCTTGGGGCTCAGGCTCCTTCAACAATGCAATATATAAAAATAAAAAAAGGAAAACAGTAGAGATATGGACGCTTGGGCTAGAGTGTGGGGCAAGGAACCACGTTGTAGGTGCTTGTTAAAACAAATTTGAAGAGAGGGCAAAAACCTCGACCTGGAATCCTTCTGGCCGGGTGTTTTATTGTTTTGCATGATTTAATTTCTTCCAAATTATAAGGTGCATCAAGGTCAACTTCATTATCCAAGTAGGAAATTCATGTGGTTACCATGACACACTCCATTGTTATACAGCCTACAAAAACATAAATACAAAACATTAAAAGAAAAAAAGGACAAGACAGACAGAGCAGTAAGAACATAGAAAACATGACAAGCATGTATGATTAAATAAAATAGTTCAGTGATATATACAGTATGGTCATAGTTTGAAATGGTCATTAAGGTCATTAAGTTCCCTAGGTTTATTGTCTTTGGGTGCAGGCACAATCAAAGATTTTTTCCATAGACAAGGAACAACACCAGTGTCTATTGACAGCTTGAACAGCTTTTGGAAGGGCTGTGGCTCCTGGTCTGCACACACACTTAATGTCCTGCTACTAATGCCATCATGCCAAATAGCTTTACGAGGGTTCACATGTCTAAAGTAAGACTTAACATTGTCTATAGAAATGTCAATGTCTGCACACTTCATACTACTGATTTCTTTGTAAACCAATTCCTGCTCTGCTGTAAAATCATGAGGATCAAATCTGCAATGAAAATTATTCAAATCATTGGCCATTTCAAGTTTGTTTTCCACTGCCATGAGATGTTTCTTAGGCTTATATCCGGTGATTGCCTGGACCCCCTGCCATGCTCTCCTAGCATAATTTCTAAAATAGTTCTCTAATTTACGTTTATATGCTGCTTTACAGTCCATAGTCATCATTTTTATGTTTTTCTGCACAGTCCCTTTCTTTTCTCTGTTTCCTCCCGTTGTGAACAGTCTCTTTTTTTTGGTTAAGAAGTTGTTTTAGTTCTGGGATTACACAGGGCTTGTTGTTGGGAAACATTTTAACAGTCTTCAAGATTCTGGAGGAAAGAAGTAGTTTCTGTCCTGTCTGATGATGATTCAGATTCATAAAGGGAGAAATACAAATCCCTAAAGATGTCATTTATAGAAATGGGTTCAGAGAAAAGCTCGCTAGAGGAATCTTTTATTTGTGGAATCAATCGAGAAATAGTTTGACGTTTCAATTGATGGGCCAGGAGCCTACTCTGCTTATCGCCATGTTCATAATAAGTAGCACGAGAAGTAGCATAGTAGAAGTCGCTAAGCGTACGTTGTTGTAAGGAGGTCCAACTCTACCTGCAGATCATATCCTTTTCACTTATCTCTGGGATGAGTTAATAGCATTTTGTCCATCTATATCCCTTATTTTATTTAGGAGTTAATTTAACCTGGCCTTACGGGTTCTATTGCAATCCGTAAAAAATAATTTCACAACTCAAATAAGCTTTGCGTGATTCCCATTAAAAATTATGGGATAAGGGACAGAATCGTTTTTGTTAATAGTTATAAAGTCATCAATTGAGGACATGATAAAAGCGTTGAATGCAAGAGTACTAAAGCAGAGTATTAAACATCCAGGGTGAGGAGAAATGAACTTGGCCTGAAAGTTTTATATTGAGACTAATGCTACGTTCACATTTTCACACTGCTTTCATTTTTTTCTTCAGAGAAGAAGATGCGTGATCAACGGGCATAGTTCAAATGACTCTGTAAGCAATTGGCTGCTTGCTGTCGCTCCCCTGTCGTCAATGTGATGAACCAGCCAATAGCACGCCAGGGGGAAAAGACAGCTTGGTGATTGGCTCCAGTAAAAGCAGATCGGAAACAGGAAGAAAAGTATTGCTCCTCTCCAGCCCTTGCTGCAGGGCGAATTCAAATTGTCGGCAGAACAGGCTTGGGGCGTCCAGTCTAACATTCAACCCAAAAGCAAATTTAGTCGCCTGTTTTTGCTCGCGCGAGTAGTCACAAATCTGTCGCGGAGTAATTTGTGGAAGTTTGATCACGCGCATTTACTTGCGCAAATGTTTGAGGAGAGGCTTCCTCTTGTGACCGCCATGTTTCTGTTCTGCCAATTCATTCTCAAGCATGGCCAGGCTTTACTTGTTGTTGAAGTTCCAGAAATGTTGGAGAGACCATCGTTTAGCATTCATAATATCATCCAGAGGCGTACACCGCTTTTGGCCGTGTTCTATAAAATATTCTAGTACACTCTGGGAGCTCTGGTGGAGTCCGGGAAGTCAGTTCTGGCCTTATTTATCCACCGTTGTAACGGGGGGGGTTAGGCAGAACCCAAGTGCACAGAATGGCAATGGTGACAGGGCAGTTCAAAGGTTTATTGATTGCACTGATGATCAGGATCGGGCAGGCAGAGTAAACGGGGACAGGCAAGAGTTCGGGGACCGGCAGGCAATCAGGTAGACTGGGGGTACCGTAACCGGTGGGTAGTCGGACAGATGGGGGCTCAATCACTGGCGAGCAATCAGGCAGGCAAGGGCTCGTCGGCGAGCGGGTAGTCGGGCAGGCGAACGGTCAATATCAGGAGGGCTGGGCAGACAGGCAGGCGAGGAGCCGGAAACAGGGGAGCAGACAGGCCGGCAGGGACTCGAAAACAGGCGGGTGGTCAAAACCGGTCGGTAACAGGCAGGATCAGCGTTGGAGAAACAGTTCTGGAGTTGCGGAAAAGCTCTGTGAGTAACGAGAGACAATCTGGCAGAGACTGAGAAGAGAGAGGATTGATATAGAGGGAGCACATCAGGTGATGGTGGTTGAGCTTATGAGGTGAGATCAGTGTGGCAGGCAGGTGAACAGGAAAATCAGGAGCGGACCATGACAACCGTTCTTACGCACAGATTTGTGCGTAAGGAGTGCATACGAACTTTGCCACGCAAAGTATGGAATTGACCAAAATGTGCTTATACTTAGGAATGAATGTGTGTAAATATAAGCACAGCTCTGGCCATGTGTACAAACCGAATCTAGTGGTAGAATAGCAATCAACTTCTACATGTTTCCTTTAATTTTTTTTAATTAATTGCTCCTTTGTCAAATTTTAAACATACTAATTGGTGTCAAACTCTATAAAAGCCAGTTGTGAGAAATGTTTGAAATGTAGTACAATGGCTTATCTTGCGTTATTGGAAGACTTGGCAAACCATCCTCTCAGGATGGTTTGGAGGGAGTGTGTTTTCAAGGATTGCTCTGATTTGCCTGGCGAGTGGCTGATGTCTCACGTCTGTGGGCTGTGATTCACGTCCCAACTGACTCAATTGCATCAGTTACTTTTTCCCAGGCAGCAATCTTTTTTTTATTCGTGATGCTAGTCAAAAAACCTCGTTTACAAGCGTTTCGATTTTATTGTTGTATACACTCTCTCATACATACGTACATACATACATACATGCATAACTACAGGAAGCACTGTACTGTCTGCGCACACCCCTTCTGAAGCCTCTCTATCGTTTTGTTTAGTCAAACACGAAAATGGATGGGCACGCTCCCATTTACCATCCCAAATGGATGGTAAATGGAACGCTCCCATTCAAAATGCATGGGTTTACCTTTAGTTCTTTGTAGCACAAAAAAGGTCGGACAATCGAGCTCTGGGACACAATTCAATAGATTAAATTTCGTGAGCATGCGCACAAAATCGCATGATACTGGGTTGCAGCCTAGTTGGATTCGTCGTAACATCATCTGTTAATCAATAGCCATAGAGCCGGCATGAATTCACCATAAATCCGCTAAGTAGCCACTGCATGGTTCAGGTGGGGCGTTGTACATGGTATTTTCTTTCTTTATATTCTGATATTGCATTGTGGGCTGCGCCAGAACCTGTGCTTAATTTGCATATTTGCATCCCAGAATGGTAGGGAGTGAGGGAGGAGAGCGGGAGGAGATTTATGTTTGTCCAGGACTTTTATTATAATATCACTATTTTATTATAGTCGCCCATTCTATATTTTCTCCTATGATTATTTTCCATTATTCAGAGTTTAACTTTAATGTTAACATGATTTTTTTCCTGTCTTCCAGGATCCAGCCAGTAGCAATGTATGGCCTGTAAGCTGCCAATCATGGCCCACAAGAAGAAGCCGGAAACTAGTGGGGGAATCAACATGGCAGCCCCCACCCCTAGCCGTGCCCTTCATTCTACAGAGAGACAAGACCAAAAGTCTCTGCCCTCTCGGCCCCGCCCAGTTCGCTATCCCAAAGAATCACATGGTCAGAAGCCACTCCCCAGGCCATCCAAGGTCCAATACTCTCGTCCCAAGTGCCGGGAAGTGAGTCCAAGCCAACCAGAACAGGATGTTGAAGTGGGCATGGTCAAGCTGCAGTACTACAACCAATCAGAACACAAGATGGAACTGGATGTGGTCAAGCCGCAATACTTAAACCAATCAGAACAGGAGGTGGAAGTCAGTGAAGTAAAACCTCAATACTACAGCCAATCAGAGCAGGAGTTTGAGGAGGAAGGAGTGGACCCTTCATACAACAGAAAACCAGAAAATGAGGTAGAAGATGTAGTCAAGCCCAATTGCTACAGCCCACCAGAAGATGAGTTGGAAGTGGGCGAGGTTGACCCTCATTACTACAGCCAACCAGAACAAAATGTGGAGGAGGCAGGGGCGGAGCTTCATTACTACAGCCAACCAGAACAGAATGTGGAGGAGGCAGGGGCGGAGCTTCATTACTACAGCCAACCAGAACAGAATGTGGAGGAGGCAGGGGCGGAGCTTCAGTATTGCGGCCAACCAGAACAGGAGTTTGAGGACAGATTGAAGCTTCAGTATTGCAGCCAACCAGAAGAGAAGGTGCAGGTGGATGTGGTTGAACCTCAGTCTTGCAATCTACAAGAGCGAGAGCTCGAAGGATACCGACCACCAACACTTCCCACGCTGGAACACAAGCTTCTGAATGACCTTCCGGTGCCTGATCTTCATGTTCGTGACCTTCCCATGAAAGATCTTCCTGTTCGAGAACTTCCTGTGCATCAGCTTCCAGTGTACAAGCTTCCAGTGCAGGACTTTCCCGCAACTTTCAACATTGCAGACGACAGCCTGGACGATGACTCCAGCTCAGACTACATGAACAACACCTCAGAAGATGAGGAAGAATATGACGAAGGTAAGAACCCGTTTCCCATTATGGATTATTCATTTTTTGTCTACTCTTTTTTTATATTTATTTTACTCTTCTGTTGAGTATATAGACATTTTGTCTGTAGTTTTGTTTTAAAATATATCTATTGTACTTTTTAATTCTACTGCTTACCTGTACCTGGTACCCGTATTTTGCATCTAGGATCAATAAAATACTGTCTTATCTTAACTACATCTAAAACCTCCATTAATTAACTTTAGTTAATGCAGTACTATGCAGTATCACATTACATTGGCAAAGCATAGGGTTCGTGGGTTAGGGTTACCCTAGCCCTATTAAATAATCTATACATGAACACCTTAGTTAATACCGTGACTGTACTTGATGAACACTACCTATTTACTAAACATGAACACCATTAGTAAGTGATTACTAGACATTCAGGGCTGACTCATTTTCTCGTACTGGTCTTCTGCCCATTCCAATGCAACAACTACAATTCTACATTTCCTAGTGATTGAGTTAACCAAACACTAGCTAGCATAGAAGATAGAAGATATTTATCTAAAACCAAACTAAAAAGGTACTTTCCGGTAGTTCATAACATGGCTTCAATGAGCCAGAATGATGACAATTAAGAAAAGACATCAGGGATTTTACCTTCTCTTCGACAGATATTCACGCTTTAAATTAATGTGTTGGGCAGCATTACAAGAGACGCTCGGGCAGCATTACTCTTCTCTATCGAGCCATTATTTGGTTATTATTGCTCCGAATAGTAGAATTACAAAGTACCCTGCCCTAAATAATAGCTTCAATAAATCACAATCAAAGCTGGACACGTCAACTCATTGAAAACCGGAAACTGGTGAATAAACTTGTTGTACAGCAATAACGTCATCATACTACTCACACAATTTGTGAGTTTATGGGCTAAAACCAAGTTGGAGGGACATCAAAGTCAGCTTTATTGTCAATTTCTTCACATGCGCCAGACATACAAAGAGATCGAAATTACGTTTCTCACTATCCCACGGTGAAGACAAGACATATTTTAACAATTTAAGTCCACAGACAAACATAACATTCAATTGTGTCAAAATGCAGATAGGCACTGGATCAAAAAGGCTCACTAGTGTTGCACACAATCTACAGGGATTGCATGAGGAACTACAGGGATTGCTACGTCCTTCAGGGCATCATGGTGTATATAGGACATCAAGTGCACATGAAAGGGATGACAGATGTGAGTGTTCAATGCAACGGCCAAACTGCGAAGCTTCCAGTTTGTTACCAGGGGAAATTGTCCTGCTATACAAAGGCGGATATGGCAAAAATAATTCCGGCTTGACTGGCAAGCGGTAAGGAAGCTGTCACAGGGTTCCACTCACCTGCAGACGATATTGTAAGAAAATGAGGGACAAAAAATAGGTTTTGCGTGACGAATTAGTCAGCATGAAAGATATCGCAGTGAGACTATATTTCAATCTGGGTAGAAAGAGACTGTGTTCATGAAAGCCAAACCAGTGCCGCAGATGGACCGAAAAAGGATGGGTGAATCTGGAGCTTTGCTATGCCAAGCTGTCAGGAGGCTTTCAAAAAGGCAAAAGAGTTGCTGACTACGTCAGAGGTCCTGACTTACGGGGGGCAGTTATTTCTCATGTACTTCCGGATGGTGAGGAAATGCCAATTGCTTTGGAATCAAGGACATTGAACTAGGCAGAGACTAATTATGCTCAATAAGAAAAAGAGTCAGCACAATAGTATGACATTAAGTATTGCAAAGAAGACTCTCACGGCTAAACGGATGGTTTATCCAGAATGTCAATCCCTGTTACAAAGCCAGAACCGCGAAGAAGAGTTATCTGCGGTCATGGACATCATCATCAAGGGCCAACCTGCATTTGATAACTCAATCCTGAAGCCATTCCTCCAAAGGAGTTTGAGCTGTCTATCCAGTCTAGGTGTTCGCTGTGTGGAAGGAGTGTGATTATTCCAAATTCAGTCAGGAAACATTTTTGATGGCCATGCATGGATAAGCAAATTGAAGAGATGGTCAAATGCTGTTCATCTTGCCACAAAATTGGAAGCAACCCACCACGGCAGCATTGGAAGATTGTTTTATTATATTTTTTACTTATCATTTCAGAACAGGCTGTTCCTAGTTGCTGTTGATGGACACAGTAAATGGCCTAAGGTGGCTATTTACATTTAGGGCATTTAGCAGACGTTTTTATAATAAGTTAATTTGTCAGAAGAAGGACAAACATCACTGTCGGTACAAAAAGGATGTTCATAGAACCAAGTGCCAAGCACAAACAATTGATAGGTTAACCCATTCCCCGTTCACACCAAAGCTAGCTAGGATCAGATGCTACACAACTAAATAACATTAAGTGCCAGGATGTACAACATACATTAAGTGCTTAGAAGGGTTGGGTGGGGGTGGCTATGTAGAGTCTAGGTGAACTCTGAACAAGTTAGTCTGAGTCTCCTGCGGAAGCTGATGAGGGACTCTGCGGTCCTGTCATCGGCAGGGAGCTCGTATCACCACTGCGGGGTCAAAACAGAGAAGAGTTGTGACTTTGATCGCCATATGCTTGCTTGAAGCAATGGCGGTACCAGACGTTCAGCTGAAATAGTTCAGCAGAGCGCCCGAACTGGGGTGTGTGGTCTGTGAGGGCATTCTTTCCCTGGCACAAGGAGGAGCTCAGTCTTGTATAGGCTAAGCTTCAGGTGATCGGCAGTCGTCCATGTCCTGATGACATTCTGAGATGCGTGTTGCAATCAGGGTGCTATCCGAGAAGGGGAAAGAGAGGAATAGCGTGTGTGTCGTCAGCGTAGCACTGATAGGAAAAACTATCTGATGTGATTCCAGAACCCAATTATCTAGTATATAGGGAGAACCGAAGGGGCCTCAATATAGAGCCTCGAGGACTCCGGTGTCGAGAGCGCAGGGTTTGGAAAAGGAGCCATTCCATGTGACCTGATAGGTGTGATGGGAACCAGGATAGCACAGAGTCAGCGATGCCAATTTCGGCGAGAGTGGCAAGGAAGATCTGGTAGTTTACGGTGTCGAACGTCACAGACATTTCCAGGAGAATGAGAAGGCTCTGAGAATGAGAGGGTGGAGGCTCTGGCAGCACAGAGTGACTCAGTCACCACGAGGAGAGCTGTTTCAGTGGAGTGTGCAGTCTTGAAGCCTGACTGATGAGGGTCAAGCAGATTGTTTTGTGAGAGATAGGACAGTCGCTTTGGATCTCCTCCACAGTTAGCCACTGACAATGGACTTCAACTTCTATCACAAAAAATGGCTGGATTTCTACAAGCTAATGAAGTGCAGCACTTTAAGTTAGGTCCCTACCACCCCGCAACAAATGGTCCTGCTGAGGGATTTTTTCAGACCCTGAAACGTGGAACAACCCCAAAACGTCACAACGGCAAGGAACACTACATCAGAGACTGCCCCACTTTCTGCTACATTAACGCAGCAGTCCACATGCACCCATAAAGACTTCTCCTTCTAGCCTCATACTAAAGACAGACCTGCACATCACTTTTGACTTCTTGAAACCCTCAGCGGCGAATCTCTCTCTCTCTCTCTCTCTCTCTCTCTCTCTCTCTCTCTCCGTTCTCTTTATTTTGTGTGTTAAACCATTGTGTATGTGTGTTAAACCATTGTGTATGTGTGTGTTAAACCATTGTGTATGTGTGTGTTAAGCTGTACTTTCCTCCCCCCAGTTTATTTGTTATTCTTCTGTTATTTGCGACAGGCCTGGCGGAGGAGGACGAGGGCGTGACCTACTACATCCGCTACTGCCCCGAAGATGACAGCTACCTGGAGGCCCCGGAGAGCAGCCGGAACCAGCCCGGCCTCGACCAGGGGAATAAGAGAAAGTACCCCCAGACCGCCCAACAGGATAGACCAACCACGGACCAACCGAACCCGGAGGGGGAGGTGGAGTGGGTCCAGGATGAGGAGGTGGAGGAGGGTGAGGGGGGGGTAAGAGACAAAGCGTGGGCAGAAGATGAGGAGGTGGAGAGGGAGGCAGAGATGAAGGAGGGATGGAGAGAGGGAGTCGGCCAGGTCAGAGAGGTCCGGTTGGGAGGTGGGGAGGGGAGACCCAGGGCAGAAGTGGGGGAGGAGTGGTGCGAGGCAGAGGGCGAGGTCCGCTGTGAGGTGGTTGAGCAAGACCCCGACCAGCAGATGTACGAGGGTCGCCCAGAGCCCGTTCTGGACGGCCAACACCAACACCATCATCATCATCCCCCTCCACTGAACGTGGGGGTCGAGGAGGGAGAGCAGGACTACTGCCTCCCCAACAAAGAAGTAGAGCAGGAAGACGGTTATCAAGGCGACTACTACGCCCACGAGGAGGTCAACGGTAACTCCCTGCCCCCGTCTCCGGACGCCGGCCGGCGAGCCGTGGTGTTGGTTAAAGAGAAGGGGGACAGGCCATGGCCGGTGGGGGGCGACGATGCCGAGGAAGACATTGACCTTATCGTGGCGGAGATCAAGATGAGCATGAGCATGGGCAGCCTGAACAGCAGCACCGATCACAGCCCTGAGGAATACCAGTACCAGGCCCCCACGCCCCCACACCACCAGGACGGCCGTCCCAAGTCCCTCAACCTATCGCCCAATAGTCACAACAACGCAGAGGTCCAGAGTGTCTTCAAGGCCTACCAGCGCAGCCCAGCCGAGGAGCAGCAGAGGTGGTCCCAGGAAGAGGTGAGCCCCCCCATCCCCCTCCTAGGGTCCTACGTAGGATCCTAAGATGAAGCGACGTTCTAATTTACGTAATTACTTTCCTCAGTGTATTCCATCAAGATTGTTTATGACATATTTAATCCCACACACTTGAATCATTCACTTACTACTCATTTATCCATACAAAGGTATTAAAAAAGAACATTAGAGAAAGGCTGAGAAGGCTGTACATTGTTGTTGTATGCTGGTGTTCCATGCACGTGTTCCCTGGTGTTCCATGGCATCAGGAAGTTGTCCTCCGTTGTGTTGAAGGCCTGCGATGGATGATGTGTAGGGTTTCTGTTGTGCTGAAATCAGTAGGAAGCTGATACCCCCATTGTGGGGGCAATTAACCTGGATTTTGTTGGGTGTAATCTGGGGTCCCCATGTAGTGGTGGATTATCGGGCCGTTAGGAAGTTGCAGAATTTAGTGGAGTTGCAGAAGTCTAGATGTGAGATGACGAGAGCCTGGACCAAAACCTGCGTTGCTTTCTTATTGAGGAACGGACATATCCTTCAGATGTTGAGCATCTGCAAGAGTGGGTCATCGCACCGATGGACACCTGGGCAACAAAGGTTCCTTGCCGCAGACACAACAGAGTTTTCATATTGATGAAATTGTGAAGGGAGATGCCTTCCCTGGAAAAAAAGAGCAGCTCAGTCAAATGTATCCTCTATTGTCTACCTATATGTAACTCTGTAAGTCTACCTATACACTATACTGTACTATACTGTCTCACTAGCTCTACCGGTCTACTTTAACTATACCTCTACCTGTCTACTTATATAACTATACCTCTACCTGCCTACTTATATAACTATACCTCTACCTGTCCACCTGTCTGCATCCCCAGGTGAGCAGTCGCGGGGAGGGCCCGAGGAGACAGCAGCGTTCTGACCTCAACGTTCCGCTGGAGAACAACAATGTTCCTGAGGTGAAACACATACTCACACAAATGCAAAGTAGTGATCAGGGCCATTTCTTGCTCTATACGGACTATGCTTTTTCAGAGAGCCCCCAAAGACATAGCTTCCATTTCAGCCTTTTTCTTTATTATTATGTTTTGTTTTATTTATTAAAATAACGAAACCAACCAACTCTGCTTTCCGATATTTTGTTTATGTCCAATAGCCTAGGCCAGAGTCCTGCACGGGTCCATGATATCCGCACCCGCCCGGACCCGTTCATATTTGGCCCGTTACCTGACCCATGCCCGCGATAAATCACACACAAGCTAAAATCATTAAAATTTATGTCCTTTATTTTTAACTCGCACTATTGGAGCACGTATACTTTCTTGCGCTCCGCTTCAAACTATGAGATGGTTAGTGTTTGTTACACCTTTACCACTGTCGGCTCCCAGACCGTAGTCGAGGAGCACAGGGGAGACGTTCCCTCCAGGGCTGATGCTCTCTCGGGGGCTAATAGGTCGGACACCCTTCACTTCGACCGGCAGTTGGTCTGCTTATAGGTCGGAATATGGTCGGAATGTAGCGGCCACCGATTCTTGGCTGGCTGGGTACTTTATTCTTACACACAACCGGACTCGTTCATTACTTCACTAAACTGACATACACGCTTTCGCTCGCTCTCCTCGCTCGGCCACTCACTCGCTGATGTCACACACACACACACACACACACACTGCCAGTGAT
>OOFH01061454.1:0-18649 GCA_900323355.1 Merlangius merlangus | reverse complement strand
CAAATCTGATCGACCGCAGCTTCAAGTGAAAATAAAAATGAAAGAGCGGACAATAATGACCACTGTACCACTGTGTGGAGCTGTTGTGGCAGAGTGTGCCGATGCGAGCTCTGGAAGTCCTCCATAATACCCTTCACTAGGGCGCCATCTCTCCCCGACAGCAGCCAGAACACCCGCTCCATGTTGTAGGGGTCCTACACAGGAGCAGCAGTAACAGGGTACTTCAAGATGGAGAGAAGCTCTCTTGCATAGCATTAATGCATTTGTCCATTTCTACAGTAACTGTAATCCATATAGTAATATAAAATTAGTAATAATATTGTTATACATGCAAATAAAATAAAAAATGGGAGATTGAAATAACCTTGCAACGGGATGCAGGTAATAGGAATAATAATGCTTATGATAACGCTAATATTAGCATTGACAATTATTTCTCGAAGGGGATGAATAGCACCTGAATGTCAATGGCAGGGGCCAGAGTTTGTTTAACATCAGCCGCCATGGAGAAGTCCCCGCTCTGCACTGTCCGCCGCACGATGTCATTGCTGTTCACCATGGCAACAAGCTGCAAGGGCACGCCCATCTGCTTCACGATACATCCGCCTGGGAAAAAACGGAAAAAACTCAAACTAGGGCAGTGTTTGGGTTTCAGGTTAGTCTAGTGATGTGAAGGGGTTTGAAACTGCAGCAGAGAGGTTCTGGGTTCAAACCCCAATGATCACACACAGTCTACCTGTAGGCATCCCTGAGCTGACATTTCTAAGCCCTACCTTCTCATGAGGGACAAAAACGGTTAGTAACTCAGTATCGTAAAGAATCACAATGCGCTGTACGTCGCTTTGGAAAAAAAAGCCTTCCGCTAATGGACCACAACGTTAGGTCTCACCGGCGATATTGCCTGCTCCTCCTGTCGGAACGACCACCTCCAGCGGGGGTAGAGGGGCGTCAGCGCGGGCCTCCTCCAGGCCACTCACGTGCAGATAGGCGTAGATGAAGTGGGCCAGCTGTATCATGATCCTGGACCAGTTGACCGAGTTTAGGCTCATGAGGCCATGGGCTTTGACCAGTTCATGGTCGGCAAACAGACGGCGTATTGGATTGTCAATATCGTCTGAGGTCCCGTCCGCTGAAACAAGAAAGAGACGCAAGTTGGAACCTTTTTTTAATTGAAACTGAGAATAACACTGTAGTCGGTTGCTATACTCCTATGATACAGTCCTACCACCGAGTATTAAAAAATGACCCATAAAAAGTGGTTGCCTTTATGAATCACAATGAGGGTGCTGAATACGTGTTGCTCAGACCGGCCTTCCTTCTTCCCTAGTTTACCTGAGAACACGTGGATGTTGTCCTGTAAGCAGGTGGTCATGTGCTTCTCCTGGACGGGGGTGACGCGTCCTCTGGGGTACACCACCACCAGGTCCACCTGGGCCAGCCCTTTAGCACTCTGGATGGCTGAGCCGCCGGTGTCCCCCGATGTACCTGAACAGGCACCACACAACCAGATGCATCTGACAGAGGTTTGCCTCTATGGACATTGGTTATTGGAAATCGGGAGGCAATATATGTATTGGTAAAAATAAAATTAAATGAATAATCACTGTTAGCTGAAAAAAATGTTGTGCAGCTCTGCCAATTCCGGCTTTGTTAAATGATTATGATCTTCCTCCATTTGGTTCTTCAACGTATCTTTGAGGATGTACATACTTTCGTATATATCATCAGATACAGTCCTCAACCACAAAGCCACAGCCAGGAGATGCAGCAGAGTCACGCAACACTCTGTGCTTAAAAAACTGGTTGCCACTTCATTTTTTAACGCCCTTTTATGCAAAGCAAGCAGGCCCCAAATAGACGGTAGGTCCATCTATTCTATGAAAGGTACATACAGAGATCATAAGTCCTATTGTGCATATGGGTACTGATGTATTCTCAATGTTACAGAGACCTTTTTATTTAATTTCAATAACCGCCTGAATAATTAGCACTTACCTACGACAACAACAGCTCTGCGTTTCTGTTTTTGGAGAAAGTAGTCGAGGAAGCGCACTGTGCAGGTCATAGCCAGGTCTTTGAAGGCCAGAGTGTTGTCATGGAAGAGCTCAACGATGGTCAAGCCCTCTTTTAATTTGGCAAATCTGACGACTTCTGGCACTGAGAAGCTAGACAAGGCTTCCATCACCAGTGCTGGGGAGGAAGAAAATGCAAGGGATAGGGGAGAAAATGTTAAGAAAAATTGAGAAAAAGTAAGTTATATATTTATTTTAAGTAATTCCAAGTGCTCATCAGATTAAATAATAATCCTTAAAATAAAATTGTATGCAGCCTCAACTGTATCAATCATATAAAAATGTCATTCAGGCCACACGTCATTCAGGCCCTGAAGGCCTCACCTTCCAGGTGGTCTCGGGGCATGAGCTGGGCGGGGATGAACAGCGAGGCCACCTCCACCACCAGCTGAGAGAAATGCAGACCGGCCCAGGAGCGCAGGGTGTCAGGGGTCAGCACGGGCAGGCTCTCTGGCATGAACATCCCTCCGTCCGGGGCGAACCCCGAGAAGAGGACATCGCAGAAGTCCACGCCCTGGACCCCGCCCCGAGTGCTGCAGTACCGCATCGGAGGAGCCTGTTGTGGAGCCTGGGTGCGTGAGTGTGAACGCGGGGCAGACCTTTAGACAGACCATAGGCATCGAAAAGTTTTTTATCTTTAGGGCTTCAACCTATAAGCAAGTAAGTGATTGAATGCCCTTGTGGAGCCTTGAATTAGTTCGCTCTATCTGACAAGCAGCCAAGATAAATTTGTTGTGGTTTTAGTTTTATAATGATCGTTGAACCAAATATTAGAATTTCTGAAGCCTTTTTGGTGGTTGAATCACCACCAAAAAGGCAATTACCATGGTCATATACCGTCCCCCTCCCCAGCTGTCATACAGCAGAATATCTACCTTGATTGGGGCTAAAGTCTAATCCTGGTTGAACTACATGTCCTTTGCTTCCCATAAACTGCTTTCTGCACCCTTGCAACCTCAAGTTCTAATTATTAATTTTGCACTTTTAAGTTCTTGTCTCAAAAGCATAGCATTACAAAAAAAGTATATGATGGGGTTATGAGCATGAATTTCTATTGGATGATGCAATCTAAGATAACTAAAATAAATGACCAATAATTAAAACTAATAATATAGAGACTAAAAAACAAAGCATAATACAGAGTCAAATATACTGATGATGGTATTGAAATACCAATATAAACCAGGTTTAATGAACATATAATATAAAATTTACTTTAACAGTTAATACACAAAAAGCTTATTTAACACATACACATATTGTACATTCTTACCTGTTATTGGTATCCAGACAAGCAAAATTATGAGGTCCCCCAAAATGATTTTCAATAATAATAAGAAAAGGCTAGAAAATGATGAATAATAAATATTAGTCTACACCAATGTTGCAACTCGGTTCTAATCATATTAATATTAATTAATGAGAAAATAAGTCAACCTTGCTACTGCAGATTTGTTTGTTTTTGCATTGAAAGTCAAATAAAGCCTACTTTTAAGTAACTTCTACACAATCAAAATAAGAAGAATCCATTTAATAAGCACTTCAGCTGGCATTACCTTGTGTCTTGTTCACTGCAGGCTCCAGTCCAGGGTCTAAAATAGTTACCAAAGGGGGAAGGGCCTTGCTCTTAGTGTCAGGATAAATACAGTGGTCAGGATAAAACTAGCTAAAAAAGTTTAATTTCACTTGATATAGGCCTATACCGCTTTATTAATCCAAAACAATTAAACGTATTGACTTTCTATAACGGGCACCAGACGAGGGAGGACCACTGCCAAATATAATGACGAGTGTCATGCATTCTTTAGCAACAATTGGCAAGCATAATCTTGAATCTTTAATCTCTGTTGCTATTTGTGTTGTCTCTAATTTCCATTAACCAAGCCAAGCCACATATAGACGATCTACCCCAATTCAAAACAAACACTTTTGTATCAAACACTTGCGTAGTAAAATTACCCAAATATTCAATGCAAATAGACCATTCTTTGCAAATCTCGTGTAAGTGTAGTCTTCCATTACCATTTATTTTAGCCTCTGGGTTTCAGATCTGAGATCCTAACGTTCTACCCTCTGAAAGTTCTACTCAAGTTCTGCATTGCTCAGGTCCCGTTGTTGGTGTTTTCCGACTGTTGTTGGCTGGCTGCCTTGCCTTCTATGAACCGGATGCAGAATGCGCTTTAATCCATGCTGGGCACGATCCGTTTTTTTTTTATTTATGCAATTAAAAACAAAGCGTATCATATACTTTATGTAAATCATATTTCATGTATTTTTATATATTTTATTCTGAAAAATATCCCACTGTAGATGGATGTCATTTTTAAGTATCGAAAATGAAGACCAAGCCTACTGCTTGTTTATTTATTAGTATTATTAAAATGCAACATTTATCAATTATTTTTTGAATAATCGATATTCCATAAATGTAGCATTATAATGTGTGGAATAGAGCTTGCAATGTGAACTTGACCTAGGCAAATCTGTGAGAAAATGTAGCCTATTGCTTTCTCATATCTTTGCTCTTTTACAATGATATTATTCCATCACCTGAATACAGTTTTTTACACATTTATAGATTTTTTTGTTGCTTGTGTTTTATTTGGTCATGTTATTAACAGGAATCTCACATTCATAAAAGTGATGTGTGGTAGTTAGTGAATGTATTTCAGACAGATTTATACAGACTTAAATTAAACCATGGTCTAGTCAACAAGGTGTTTTCGCTGTTGCCATTAATAACTAAATAAAAAGACAAGCTTCATGCATCATTATTAATTTAATGTGAATTTGCAACATTGTAAGAAAAACATATGCAAAGTGTCAATAGACATTACAAAAACTGTGCTTACAAAATGTAACCATGCAAATTACAACAAATTACATAAAAAAACGAAAAATACAATAAAAGTGTAGAACAAAAAACAAAAGGACTTAATTGCATAAAATAATACATTTGCACGACAATTTCACATGAATTCATTTTTGGAATTATTGCAAAGACATCATATGAAAACAAATATTCATATTTAAATATTCCACTTTGTGGGACTCCTGTATTTTGAACCAGATGTAGGCTTATTTGGACAGATGAGAGCATAGATTGACTTAAATAATTTGAGTGTTTGTGCAGAAAAGACCTGTGGTGGAACTATGATAAAGATGGATTCCTAAACCAAAATAAGCCAGAACTGAGCAGAATTATTCAACCAAAGAACTTTGAACTTTATATTTAGAGTTCTTACAGGACCAACTCTATGACGGGATAATTAAATGGCTGAAATTATTTTCGAGAAAAACTGACGGGGCAAGTGAAGAGTTGTTCAACTGCGCATTTAATTTAGTGTTTATTAAAAAAAGTAATAGGCAAATTACAACGTTTTGAGTCTATTGGCATCAGACAAAACGTTGTCACTTTAAATTTGCAACACCATCAACAAATAAAAAAATTGATGATTTCAAGTGGAAGTATGGAAGCTGTAATCCAGTTTTACCCTGCTTGTAGTTACATTAGATGCTGAATTGGCATTTTATTGCAACATAGAATACCTTCATATTTAGATCAAAGAACAACATGTATTTGTAGCTTACATTTAGTGAATGAATAGTTTGAGTAGTGGCAATTTACAAATATACATAGTTAGTTAATAAACACATGTTACAATATGTATGCCACAACATTAAATACCTCATATTTGTAAAGCTATTTGACTCCAAATTCTGGAATAAAAAGCTAAATGTGTATAAGGTTACAGCAACATTATAATCCAAGGCTACCAAGTCACGTTTCCCCATACAAAGTTCAGTCACCTTTTAAAGATGAGAGGCACACATTTTATTTTTTTCCTGTGCATTAGGCATTTATATGAACATTGTCATTGTTACTCATTTTGAACAATTTAGTTATATGTTCCAATGGGCTTTGTGTGTAACTTGCTCATTAATATTGGCAAAGCTCTGGCTCCCACCAAATCATCATCGTATCAATTTGGTTCTGACTTCAAACAATACATTTATAAATGTATTAACAAGGATGTCCAGTTACAGCGGTAAATGCAGAAGGATTGAGATGAATTGGCATGAATGGCTACTCAAGACCATCTCCTCTCATTGGAAGGCAATTAGTTGAGAACTCCACCATGGGACTGAATCAAAGGAACACCTTAAGAGCACTGGAGGTAATACATTGAAGACCATAGCCTCAAACCCTGTTTACGAGGAAGCAGACGTAATGGAGTAAGAAGGATCTCTTGGTCTCGAGTCATAAACTTTACCGGGTTGCTTGGTTAGGATTTCCTGCACGGGCAAAGGCTTTGTTTGCCTCTGTTGTGTTCTGTGGTATTTAATCCAAAGAATGGGTAACAATGGGTGTGGCACTCGTCTTTTCTAATAAAATGCTCTGCATGTTTAATAACACAATTTCTATCATGTCTGAAAATAAAAATGCTTCTACAGAGGTTGTCACTAAATGGGTATCACTGAAGAATAAAAAACACATTGGCTACCAAATTAAAATGGTTATGAGTTTAACCATTTAAAGTTACACCAAACGGAGTATATTAAACAAAGCAATAAATAGGCCATTACTAACACCTTTTTATTTTTACAAGACAGTACGTCTACCGTCTTAACTGGTACACAGCATTAAACAAATGAGGCATAAACATTCCTGAAATATAAAAGTTAAAATGTAAAAAAAACAAGACAAAAAACACCTAAAAAGAACAAACATGCTTTGCTAATATCCATCTGATAAAATAATCTGAAGCAGAAAGCTTTGGGCTGATTTGACTCCAATGTCGATTTTTATGCAAATTCTCAGACAAATTGAGGTTGGAATTACGACGTCAATGTAACTACTATCGGGAAGATGGTACAGAAGATCAGTTTGAGACAATACGTCTCCATGGGAAGGATGAGTTTGAGAAGGAGGCCCATGTGCTTCTTAGCCTTTTTCTCCCATAATGCAACTGCGACCAATCGTGTGCTGTCTTTTACCCAGAACCACTTCCATTGGACATCAAGGTAGCCAGTTAAACACCAAAGAATTGGCTAACAGGAAAGAAATGCAGTGCAACGGCCTTGCCAAGCCTGTCCAATGTCTTCACTGACGAAGTCCTTGAACAATAACATCTGAACTATTTTAAAGATCGACCATCCCACCTACCAAGTAGACAGGGCTAAGGGGCTGAGGGGAAAGAGTGTTACGAGTGATCCTGCAGCTCTTTGGCCTTGGCCAAGATGGTGTGCACATCCGTGATAGGGTAATCCTGGAGAAAAAAAATACAAGTACAAAGAGTGTATCACGCAAAATACATGATTAAAAATCAATTTAAAGTTCATGAATAAGACTGTTATCATCAGTGGTCCCAAAAAAGGAACCAATTAATACCTAATGGTTATATCTTTATTCCAGAAAATAACATTCACTTTGAAACTCTTAACTTCCTGCTAGACTGGGCACGAAAGCGTAACTTCATTTTTAAATCTTCTCGATAGTTTCAATTTCAAAAGAAATACATCTGTCCTGACCAATGTCTGGGGTTGTACAAGAGTTGTACAACCCCAGACATTGGTCAGGACAATTTAAAAAAGGTCAACATGTATGACAAACGTTGAGGTCATTGGAGCTTCAGGTGAGTTTGGTTGGCCGTTCGGCAATGAAAACATTGGCTTGTTAAATTACTGAACATCTACTGTATGCACAACCCACTTGTGATTGTTAGGCAACAATGAAAAACCGTGTATAGCTGAGCACTCATTAGTTGTTCATTCTGTATTCTCCTTTATACTCCTCTGGCTCTCGACACAACACTGATGTGTCCGGGGGAGCAGGTCAAAAGGAAACACCACGTGATGTGACGCAACGCCTTCATGCTAGCTCCCGAGCAGAATTCACAGAATTACTGCTGAAAGCATCAGCACGTCAGAGTAACCGCTCGCCACTGATGAAAAGCATAAAGTACTCAGACATTCTTACCTGCAGCAACCTCATATTGACTGTGAAGTCTCCGGCTAACAACTGATCACGGATAAGTCTGTGGACGGAAAGAGAGCGCCAACACAATTAGGACTGAGACCACAAAGGAAAAACATATCGATTGCTTGTGTCAGACGGAGAGGAGGTGGAGGCTCACATGAGCATGGCGCAGCAGACGAGGATGAGGAAGTGGAAGCGGTCCTGGTCGGAGAACAGCGAGTCCCAGATGCGGATGACGTCGGGCAGCAGGAACTCCTGGGACAGCAGCAGGGTCAGCCAGCGGAAGGTGAAGTACTGGGGCTTGATGTTCTGCTCCTGCTGTTGGGTGGGAGACCGAGAACCAATTGTAGGTAAAACATTTATGAATGAAAAGGTTCATTACTTTTTATTGGTTTCTTTTATTTAACAGACTGAATAAACCATCCTCGCCGGTTTACAGCAGGCCAACTGTGGATGCATTTTAGTCAATATATGACTCAAAAAGAGTTTGTGTGACACACACACACGATGAGTCATAACCATTTTTCAGAGGTTTCCACCTCAGCATCAAAAATAGAACCAACTTGTTTCGGCCAAAATATGAATACAGTTTTCATCTCTCTGAAAGCTGCTTACGTCATCAAGGCAACTATAAAAGCCCCTCACATTTCCTGCTCACCCACATTCTAGTCACCATCCGTATCACCTCTCATTGCAGATAGGGTGAACACCAACTGAACTATTTCCACCAGGCTCTCCTCCTTTCATTTTATATAGAGAGAGTTGTGTGTGCGTGTTGGTGGAGGATAAGAGTTTCTTACCAACTTCAGATAGAGTTCCATGTCCTTGTCTTTGAGCATGGAATACACGCTCTCCATCTTAAAGGTGATGCCACACTGGGAGTCATCAAGGCTCTTGATGAAGTTGTCCCTGTTCTCCGACATCAAGTTAGTGAAACAGAAGAACGTGTCTGCCTCAGCATGCTCTGAAACATTAAGAGCACAGCAGGAACATTCATTATAATTCAAAAGAATTACGAAAAAAAAAAAAAAAAAAATTCATCCTTTTTTAGAAATGGTCTCATCCAAAACGGTTGTTTTTCACCACCAACCTTTCCATTCATCGTTTGGGTCCGTGGCGAATGTATAATAAATTGGCCCGACGATCTCGTTCATGCCCTGAACGTAGGCGATGCCGGGGTTGAGTTTGGCGTAGATGAAGAGGATGCGTTCGACCACCTCCCAGTGTGCTTCACTGCCGTTGGGCAGCACCTCGTACTCGTTGGATGGATAGAGGTTCAGAGACTTGCCCGGAGAACTCACCTGTACACAGAGAACCCAATGAGGCATAGGAGCGTGCCATGGAGAACCAAACCCCAACACCACAGGTTTTCGGGTTTTAACCGGGCTTCAGTGTTTACATGGTGCTTAAGCAGCCCGGTTATGAATCGGGTATCCGATGTGTAACCGCATCCCCCAGAACATGCCACTCACGTTGGTGACCCCGCTGCGGTTGCGGTTGACGGTTTGTGCTTTGAGGGTGGTCTGTTCCACGCGCCGCCTCAGAGTCTCATAGTCATTCTGAGGGTCCAAGATCAGCTGGCAGGGGTAGTCCGTAGCGCGCTGGAAGAAGGCCATGTCGGGGTACAACCGCCTGCAGACACACATTTTAAACAACGATAGTTAAAACAAAATAAAACGTCATTTGCATGATGGATAAAGTGCTTTTCTGGAACGAAGAGGCTTGTCCTCATTCCTCAAAGAAAGTACTGAGGATTAATGAATTTTGTTTCTTGTGAACACGAAAGTTCACAAGATTTAGGACAACACATTATCCAAAATGACCAACAGGTAACAATCCAGATAACGAGACATACAAGATATAATGCGCAGGTAAGGTTTTAGGCATCTTGCTCAAAAGATGCCGTCTAACAGTCAGTTTCATCACAGATTAATTTAAAGTAATGACTGGCAAGAAACTATTCATATATAATAATCCCGTAAGATAGCCAATGTTTAGCTACTACAAACTTACCTGACGTCTTTATCAATTTGTAGCAGAACTTCATTATCTTTGAAGTAGTTATTCCACCTGCTGTCTGGGTTTGGATTAAGAGGCTGAAAGTCAACACAAAAACATTGCATTACTCATGAGTGGCGCTAGTATGTTTACTCAGAGGAAGCTAACAAGTGGCTCCACCGCACTGTGAGGCGAAGGGGGATGTGGGCAGTGTAGTGTAAACAGCTTTCAGTAACCGCTAAGAGTCATTCAACATCAAACAGCATCTAATGTGTGCTACACGGGTTGATAACAGTGTCGCAGTGTTGCAGAATGGCAAAGGCTTGATGCAGAAATGCTGAGAAGAACAAGGTACAATGACTCACGTGATCCTCCATAGTCACGTCTTCCCTGTTCAGTCCCAGGTTGGCTTTGGCAATGCCCGGCTGAATGATCATCTCCTTTAGAAACTGTGAATACACCTCTCTGGAAAGGTATCAGAACACACAAAGTGACCGTTGAGGAAACACGAAAGTAAAGTAAATCCTGGAATTTTCCCATGTGCTGTCTGTCACAGATTTTTTTAATCTGACAGTTTATTTTGACAGTATATAATGTTAAAATTATCATCTATTAATTATTTTTTTTAAAAAGTGTATCAGATTGTAAGTGCAAAGGGAAAAGCGGTTGTGATAGTATGTTTTGACAGCCTTTGAATGAGTCAACACATATTTTGATTACCTCTGCTTTGTGAGGAAAGAGTCCCATACTGTCTGGTCAAAAGGTAGATAGTTAAGAAGAATCTACCAAAAGACAAGCAAATGATGCACATGTTTATCAACATTGTTTTTGCCAATTTTACTTTGTACCCAAAGCATTACAACATTTGCATGGGGTAAACATATTTGCTCCATGTAATTTTCTATTTAAAAACACCTATCATGGGATGTTATACCTAATTACATTCACCTCAGATACAAATCTATTCAATGGCACAACTAGTCAGAATACAGGCCCCACCTTTAACAAAAATAACAATAAGAACCAAAAGAAATGCTTACTTTCCAACAAACTGCTCGAATGCCTCCTTCAAAAGGGATACCTGGGTGAACAAGTCAATCAAAACAGATCATTAAAAATATAAATAAACATACAATGTGCATAAGAATAATATAAATGTGTATTACAGTAAGGTATTCAAATTACCACTGAAGCACAGTTCCTGAAGTGCCTTTGAGTCAATCTGCTTTTCACCCAAGGCCACTTTGAATTCCTGTACTCTGAAAAAGAAATATTCAATATACAGTATAATATAACAATTATGAAGGTAAAATCAACTGCATCAGACATGTAGCATACATATTGGTCTGATCATCATAGATATATATCATAGTTATAGCCAAACACATTCTTTACACAAATAACACAAACAGTTGTACTATTTTATGAAAGCAGTGTTACAAAACACATATGAGAGGGCTCAATGTGTTTTGGTTTGCTGCAACCAACAACTACTTACTATCTCACTGTTGAATAATTAAATAAAATATATTTATTTTGATTGATCAATGAATAATTTAGAAGTGTACACAACGTCCTAAACATAGAAACAACACACAATGAATATGACCCATCAATAGAGCAAATTTGGTTGCCTTGTTAAATCTTCATAAAAAGTCTTAATAAAACAGACAATATGGAGCCAAACATCCTTTTTGCCCAAAAAAAGCTCTCCCTCATCATCCTTGTAAACTAGTCAGGTACAGCAATGATTTTACTGTACGTTCATTTTGAGCGTTTTCCCTTTAGAAGGGGCTATATAAAGTTATAGAGATGTGTGTGTGTAGTTCCTTTGCAATTACACCATTTGCTCCCTTCCATTTTAACCTCATTCATACCCTGTACAACGTGCCCATGCTCATCCTCCTTATTAGCATATCAGTATTTTGTCTCGAGATGCAGTCTGTATGGAACAAGGTTGAGATGCTGGAAGCGTCCCGTCCCCATCTCTACCACCCGTCTCCCAGTGTGCCATAGCGCAATCAACTTAGACCATTCTGATGTTGAGTTGAGCAACAGCTGACACTCTTGACCCTGTCTGCATGCATTATCTATTAAGTTGCAACCACATGATTCACTGTGTAAGGTTAATGTGCAGTAGGACCAACGTGCATCTAATAAAATGGCGGAGTAAGGCTGGCCAACTAAAGCAACAGATATACTTTCCAACGAAGACATTCACAGAAATGTGTTTGTGCTTTGGTGATACTATTAATAATAACTTCAAACTCTGAAACATTATCTTCCTTCCGAGTACAAATAATCCAAGAGGGTTTCTCTCTGTTGAACCAGCACCAAGGGCAATCCTTGTAACTCTCGGCCCCATGACAAAAACCCTTCTCATTGGTCCTACACCCTTAATACTTTTCAGTAGCTTTAACCTTGTGATTTGAATCTCCTTCCCTCCAATGCTACCTTTCAATGAGTCACAGCAGCCATCTGCCTTTAAAACAAAGGTTAGACCTTGTTTGCCATAATTGCTTTGATGAGACTTCTTGGGACCAATTGAAGCAGAAAAGCACTCCCAAGTGAAACTTGAGCCCCAGTACACAACAAGCAGGGATGGTTTGTTAGTTTAGGTCCTCATACTCCATCTGTGATCATTGGAATCAAGTCGACTATGCCATAAAAATGAAATAAAAATGTGTTGCACAGTAGATACCATACAAGGAGGACATATTTATAAGACATTGTCTTAAGACTAATTTGCTTGACGCATTGCAAGACAATTGATCCGTTTCTACAGGTCAGATGTATGGCACAGACACCATAATACTTTGTCATTACTGACGCAACAGATATATAAATTCGATGGTAAAATTCTAGTCATATAATCAACAAACATTTCACGTTTATAATCTGACAACAAGGGGGTATAATACTCCCAGTAGGCATATAGTCAGCGTGAATGTGAGAGAAGTAGCCAAAGGCCCGTCCCGATCAAGTATCAAATAGGTAGTTTGACGGAAATACAAGCTTACTCGTGTTCCCTCAATTGGCATAGTCACCATCAATCAATCAATCAATAGGCCAACTAAGTAGGGCTAAGTAGGGGATTTCAAGGTAACGGATAAGGAGGCCTTGTTGATTGTTTCGCTGAATTAGCATGGTCAAATATGTCTTAAATAAATATTGATATCAAAACCTGTTTGATCAGAATGCCACCACTTCACTTTCACTAATCCATTCCTTATTCATTTCGTTAAGTAATGCGATGCGATATTGTGATCACAGATTTAAAAGCCCAACGTTACACACAGCCAATAAAGTTAGCTGTTTCGTTATAGTGAGTAAACAAAAGGTTAGCCAACCAATGATCAAGTATATGCATGCATTTGCCTATGGCTAGTCCAATGAGCAAACACATTTTACTGTGATCTTAAGACAGAGAGACAACGGCCGCGTCAGCCAGTGTCGTGTCAAACTTCAGGAATTGCTGATTTGTCAGTCAGCTGATGTGTTATCATCACGATAGCTAGCTAAACGTACACAAAGATAGCAAAGTATCAGCAAGCAAGGCTCCTTACTGTGCAATTTACATTTTTCGTGTATTGTTATTGAACTGCAAATGCAAAAAATGACATGTTTAGAAAAATTGACACATTCAGTTTGCTAAATGTGACAGCACTAGCAAATGTACCAACAAAGCTGAGGGGAGAGCTATTGCTAATGTTAGCAACACTATAGCGTATATAGTAGTACACATAGTGGCTGGTTAACCAGATCATAGCGTGCATGGTGGTTTCTGACTAACACTATAGTATCAAACCCTTCATTAATGATTACATATTCATCATTGTCTCACCTGTTTCGATGTTTCGAAGTAGACATGTCTACGGCAAGCTGTGACGGTCTCCTTTAACAGCCGTCGCTACCATGAATGAGATGAATGATCGTTCGAGGCGGTGACTCCGAAATCTTCGGATCACTTCCGTCTTCATCTAGAAAGTTTGGGCTGTGTAGGTCAGCTGTATAGGTAAACAAATAAATAATTTGATGATGATAATCCATTGCTCTGCTAAAATAACGGCCTTTTTAATAATCTTTTGTAAGTCGTTTTTTAACCTGTATTAGAGATAGGTTACCATTTGTTGTATTATTACATTGCCCAATTGCTCTAATTATATAAAGATGTAGTTGTAGTAGTGGTTCTAAAACTATTTGTTTGCAATTCTTTATAGGATATTTTTCAGCTAAGTAGGCCTATCCCTTTCACAGCAAAACATATTTTGGGGTCGGAATAAAGTACAACTAATATACAATGTATGTGCATGTTATTTGGAGTATAGGCCTATTAAATGGATGGTAAGGAACATAGTGCATCACTGTTCCCATTTTGGTATTTTTTTACCACACTTTTTTTACCACACACTTTTTACCACACCTTTTTATTAAGGAGGAATTATTTTTAAACATATTTTATAAGCAATATAAAAACAGCTTAAAACAGTACATTGGAGACATTTCCAAGTAGCAATCATGCAAAGTCAACTGCGAATGCGCACCCTTATTTGAGAAATACATGGCATAGTATAGACATCTTTAAAGACACTCAGACTAATTACACTAAGACTAATTATTGCTTACAAAGGAAACCTTGTCATGGGATGAAGCTAGCCGCTGCTCTTCATGGAAGTTACATGGAAACAATGTCTTCAAATTGTGTTGGTGAAGTAAATAATGTGATCCATGGTCTAGATACATTTTGTACTAGACCTGTAAAGACATGCTTTGCATAGACTATATTGACTATTTACCAGAAGCTATTTACAACTCTCTAAAGCCATTGTCTTCCATCACCTTTCTTGCTCTTACAGGCCTGCAATTGAATTGTCCCTAATGATTATTGCTCTGCTGCTGAGTCAAACAATTATTTTTTTATATAGCAGTCTGTTACAATAATCTGTTTTTAGGTTTGGAGAAAATAAATATGATGTACTCTTTATTTGAAATAAAATGAATGTCTTCCTAAATTTGTAAGGGAATTAAGTTGCTAAGATGTAGGCCTATTGGTGTAGGACTTTAAAATGTTTTTTTTTTTTTTTTATCGTTTGAGCAAGTTATCCATTTCATGTGTACTGATGTAGCATTGCAAGGCAATGTTTTGTTCCTCAATGACTCGATAATGACAATAGCAGGCCTTCTCACACCAAAGTGAGGAAGTTACTTTTAATGGTACGTGGATATAAATGGCTGTTCACTTTAGGGATGAACAGCCATATGGATAGAAACGCAGACAGGTCGGCTAAATGACAGCTCTGCCAACTATAATAGTTATTATATCCATATGTAGGGTCCATACGATATATAGGGTCAACGCAAGGTTACTTGGCACAAGAAAGACATCGGGCCTTCCGTGCAGCATAACCGTATCCAAAGCGACTCGCACGCCAGATGTGCGTTCGATACTTATGTTATTATTTTCAACCATAAACAAGAGACGGAAATAGAAAGTAGGAAAAGGTAGAGCAAGGAGGGGGGCGGGTGAGGTGATGGGAGAGGTGGAAGAGGAGGAGTCTGTTTGTTGACATCGGGACGAAAACGAAAATCAGATGAGTGGAGACTGATGAAAATATATCTAACAGCAGTCAACAAGGTATCCAGCCTTGGCGAAAGCTAAGGTAGAGTGCTTACTGATTAATTCTGCAACAATGAAGAGTTGACCGATCATGGTCTCGTCTCTCAGAACATTTATACTAAGCTCACTAGTCTGTCGGTCGCTAGCTTACCAAGTAGCAGGCGACGGTTGTAGTAGCAAAAGTCAACGTTAGCCGAAAGCTAGTATATATATGATACAGATGACATCGTATCGGCACGTCGTGGTTTAACTTCAAACAGCGATAGGTGATATTGATTACGGTTGTTTTGGCTAAGAAGGCTTACAAGAGTCGTTGGTATCTAACGCTAATAATGATAATATGCGTTTTTATTCTACATTTTAGCTAACCAGCTAGCTAGCTCACTTAATAGTCTGCCTGTATGTTCACTCTCTTGATGTTTTAGCTAGCGAGCTATTGAAGCACAGGACAGGTACAGCAGGTATAATGTTAAATTATTATATCAGACAAGTTCATTAACACTTAAAAACCATTATGGCAGAATCCATTGGTGTGAATGTAAGAAGAGTGTAATGCAAAAATAATTTGTATTATTAATTTAAGCAAAAGCAGTTTTGAGAGGGTATAACAGTCAAATTGTATTCACTTTTAAATGGTATTCTAAACTAGATAAAGATTGTGCCGAAAAGCCATAACCATTTTATAATTTTCACATTTATTATAGTAGGATTATAAATTATTAAAGCAGTTCTGTAATTACAGAAGGTAGTATGGATATTGTTATTGGTGAGGCTTATCAATTTATCATCCTGATTGCCAAATGTGTTAATCAAATATGTCTTCGTTATTTTGATAGATGCATGTACAACTCGTTCATGAGTCATTTGGCAGTACAAATAAATGATTGTGCCCTAGTGTCTGCAATGTGAATGTTGGTAGTTTATAACTCCTACGTTCTTCTTTGCTACGCTGTCTTTGATCTGTACCAGAGGGAGAAGCTAATATGGCAGCAAAAACAGGAGACGACCCGGACAGCCTCATGGCTTTAGCAACAGTCTTCTGCCTGAGGAACCTTAGGAAGACCATGTGTTACCAAGGATATAGAAATAAGCTTTGTCTGCGCTCAGACATCTTTCTTCCTAGTGAAATCTGTGATAAGCTGGTCAACACGTAAGTATAGGAATTTGCCAGATATATAATGTGTGAAATAGTTTTTTGCCAGAAATGGCCAAGAAGTGAAATACAAAAAATAAGAAATACAAAGTTACATTTTGTTAATTATTTTTTTTATCAACAGGTATATGGAGTTGGTTCACACAGACAGTAACTTTGAGCCACAGGAAAGTTTTTTCCAGTTATTTTCAGACCCCAGAAGCACAAGACTCACAAGAGTACAACTCAGAGAAGATTTTGTACGTGACAGAGACTTGGAAGCCATTAGAAAACAGGTAAGGTGACACCCAAGAATATTGATCTACAAACAAACATTTCCTATTCAATATTAGACTTCTTATTTTATATTTGTATATGAGCTGATGACGGGTCAAATGAACGGTAATAGGTTGAGTGGGAATATGTGACCACTACTTCTGCTTATTTACCTCATATAAGTGGTATTTTAATCCAAATACATTAATACAGTCGCAGTTTAATTCTGGTCTACTTTATGAATATAACCTTTGTTATAAAAAATAAAATTTAGCAGTTTTATTTATTACTTAGAATTATGAACGATTAATAACTAGGACAATCGTGGAGTTGGACAAACAAGTAGTTAGCAAAAGAGTTTGTGAGACCTCAAGATCATAACTCTGCGGCCAATAATTCTCTGCAGAGGAAGGGTTATTATTGTTTTTTTAGCATTGGATTGAGATAATGTTTTTATGTAAATATTCGTAAAAAAGCAAGAGAAAAGAACAAAAAAATAATAATAAACCAACACCTCGTGATTTATATAATTTTGTTAACAGGCAAAAGTGGTGTCCACACCAAATGCAAGGAACCATAAAACGCCATAGTTCAAGCAAATAAAAAGTAAAGCAAACTTTTGAGTTCAGTACAATTATGGCATTACCTTGGTTTGGCCACTAGATGGCTTCAGATCTTGTGGCCTGGCAACCACAGAAAATATAAACGTATTAATTGTTTTGTGGTCAAGGCACACAAAAGGTTAATCTCGCTGTTATATCCTGTAGGTCACGTTTGTGAATTGCAGAATGTTTCTAGAATATTATGGACCCTCCTATTTTACATTAGAAATTAAACACTACTCGATACAACATTATTTCATTGATTTGAAATGACAATGAGCAACATGTTTTTGGTGCTAAAAAGTGTTAATCTCACTTTTATTGCAGTATTGGCCGACTCTTCCAAAAAAAAGCCAAAGTTCTATATTAAAAAAAACGTGAAAACACCAAGACAACACAAATGAACTGAACATGAAACTAAACTTACTTTTCCTTAACCTAGAATAAAACTGGATCTTAATGTCTTAAAATAACATTTTAAGACATTGTGTGTATCCCAAGGATGCACACAGAAGGTTTAAAGTTAAACATGTGATAATATTAATAATTAAAAAAAATTAAAAGTGTATTATCTAAACCGCCTATTCATTAGGAATGGTCTAACCCCCCCCTCCCACTCCCATCAGGACCTGATCAAGCTCCACCTGACCTACTGCAGCAATGTGTCGGCCCGCAGCCTCAAGACGCTGGGCTGCTTCAAGGACACCTTGGTGTCCTTGTGTCTGTTCGGCTGCAGCAACATCTTCTACCGCAAGGGCGGCGCCCCGCTGGCGTGCGGCGAGGACAACGAGGAGGACGACCTGGCCAACCCCGTGTCGCGGCAGGCGCTGGAGAAGGACTTTAACTTCGAGGGCTTCGGCCGCCTGCGCCTGCTCAACCTGGGCGGCCTGCCGGACGAGATCGACGTGGAGCCGCTGCTGAAGACGCTGACGGCGCTCACCTCGCTGGACCTCTCGGGCGTGCAGCTGGCCC
>OOFH01061435.1:2500-14761 GCA_900323355.1 Merlangius merlangus | reverse complement strand
GCAGCACATGCAAGGACAGCAGCCACGAACAGTTAATCTAAAGTTCACAGCCCAATCAATACTGCACAGAAAAAAAAGGCAATTCCATAAATCTGAAATGTTATTTAAACTAATACCAATAATTCTTCCTGCTGAAGTTATTATTCTTAACTGAACGAGTGTAGTGGGGGTCTCCGCGGACCAGCTATAGGTAGGCCACTACAGCATGATGAGATTAGAAGGGCAGGATGGGATTCGCCATGAATAATAAAAGAGTAAACAATTTGTCATTTAACTTTCTCGTTGTTGGTAATAGTTGTTGGACAGCCGAATGGTCCACAGTCGGCTGGGCTGCTCAAGCTCAGACTGCGTCACAACGGATTCTTATAATAGGATACTTAGAATGCCATTGCGGGTTATATTTCCTCAAACCAGGAAATCAGGGCAATCGTTCCAGAGACTAAACACTTGAGTTCCTGCAGCTGTGGAGCCAAGTCACTGTTGGGCCAAGCCAGACAAGTGAAAAAAGGAAATAATCGGTAAAAACGAGACTTCTGTCTTTAAACTAACCACCTGCACAGAGCAGATGTGCTGTCTCTTGGCATCGAACCGGCGCACACGCTATGCTCACCAACAGCTGCAGTGATGACAATGACTGCAATACTTTGATGGTACTGTTATGTTAGTGATCGGACTGGGATTTCGGGGATGTATCCAGCGAAGACAAGCTGTTTTTGCCTACTAAAAAAATAATTTCTCTTAAAAAAAATACTATCCGAATCTGGAAATAGTGTGAATCCAAGGTATTCAACTACTTATTAACCAAGACCCAGCCCGAGATGAAGGAAATGAAGGGGACTAAAGCGTCAGACTGACGTTAATGGTGACCATTATCCCCAGTTATGTATGCCACGCATTATTAAGAAACTACATGCAAGCCATCAGTTCCTCACAACACAGTAACGAGTAGAGAAGAGACCTATAGACGGGCTATTCATTAAGAAATAGTAAAGGTGGACCACAGAATACAACACGTCCTCTGTGGGTTGACATTTAGCCTATCCTACCAAGTATTACCAGTGAATGACATTATTCGTCCATAGGACACGGCTTCACCAGCCATAACCGAGAAATAGACACACATTTCAACAGTCACACAACAAATGTATTTGTACGTATTATCATCAATCCTATCTGACGTGGGCAACATTGGGGAACGACTGAATGGATACGTTTTAGCAGACCCTGCGACTGGGTGTAACGTTGTAACGTTACATTGTTGCAGTTTGTGAAACGTTACGGTTTACATTGTCGGAGTTTGTGTGAACGTTACGTGTTACATTGTCGCAGTTTGTGTGGAACGTTACGCTTTACATTGTCGCAGTTTGTGTGAAACGTTATACATGATCGCAGTCCGTGTGAAACGTGACATTGTCGCAGTCTGTGTGGCTGGAGAGGAAGGAGAAGAGAGGGACGCTTTCTGAAACCCACCTCATACGCACGAGCCGTCGTGGATTCGCGGGTTCAACGTGAACCTTGCCCAAGATTCCCACGCATCGGTCTGTACATCCCGGGTCGTCTTTGGTGGTCAGACGTGGTGCGTCGCATCACCCGTTTCTTAAAAGGCTTGATGACTATTGAGATAGTTAATAAAAAAAAAGCAGGAGTCCGCTAATGTCCTGCTGTTCTTGAGAGGTGAGTTAATATTGGACCATAATTCAAAGACGTATCTGTGCCAGTGCCGTGGATTGGTCCAGAATGATAGTGGGCGGGGTTATAGCATATTTAAAGAAACAGCGTGTTGTGGTTGTAGCCTAAATATAAGGGTAGGCCTACCGTGTTTTATTTTATGTCCCAGGAGTAGACCTATAGTATGTGAATTAATATGTTATAGGCATAAGAAGCAGTAAATTGGTACTTTGCAGTGAGGGCCGATTTAATTAAAGGAAATTGTTTTTGACACAAATATAGTATTGCAATACACTTTTGTATTCTAAGTCTACTTGCAATTATTCATATTAGCCTACCATATCGTTTGTTTATGAATTTCAATAAAGGCTGCATCTCATGTTTCAGAAATGTACAAATCTATACTAATTTAAAGACTGCCTAATAATATATTAGTAAAAGCATTTTTTCTAAAGCTCTCCAAAAAAATCATATCCTCATAGCTATAGGCTACTGTGCCAAACCTGAACCTTAAGTACGTTTATGAAGTCTTAAGAAATGATTTTGAAAGCTATTCTGAATGTGAATGTTTTAAAGCATAAAATAGACGTATGACTGACTTGGATAATATCACTCTCTTAATATTAACAAAGAATAGATGTTCAACATCCACACAAATACAGTGTAATAGAGCCTTGTACTCACACAAGTAATAATCAATACATTTGGCATGTTTATCCATGTTATCGTCATTTAAGAGATGATCACATATCACTGAATGCAAATTATGTCACAAGAGCTCTTGATTGAGGGCAAACTCTAACCTTAACTCTAATCCTATGGAAACCTAAACCTAGGAATCTCACTTACCCACAATGGGTCACACAATGACCGGCAGATCTGAGGACGGATTTTACACAAGAACAAATGGAGAAAGAGGTGAGAAGCAAGATTTAAAGGATACACAAGGTGTGCAAGTGCAGATCAACGTTCTGTTGACAGTGGATGTTTTTTAACTAAATTAATCTATTAGTGTTTATCAAAGTTCCAAGCATTATACCAAAGTCCACCAAAATTGATCTGACTAGCGGTCACTGAGACAGTATAAAACCAAATATTTACAGAGTCCAGATTCTGGACTCTGTAAATAATATGACAAATGACTGTCTTCTCATGACCAAAATACCTCACACTTCCCCAAAATGGGTAATTTAGCTTTGCAGAAGAGGGGGACAGATATAAAATCACTTCCTCAGAAAAGCAGTCTGAAGGTGACCTTATGAACGAGAGTTCATAGAGTCACTAGTGGGGAATAATAAAGGTTACTCAATCAACAACACCCTTGCTTGTTGGTGGTAGGTGGGGGGTGGGGACATGGAAAGACTTGAATCCCCAATAATAGGTGGTCTCAAGGAAAATGTAATCAATGTAAAACTTCATGACTGACGTCCTTGACCCCAAGTGCATCCCTCTGTCTATATACATAGTTGTTCTCTGACTCTATTCGTAAGATCCGTTTTTGTCTCTATGTGTAACATATTCAACTCTTTTCATCAAAGAAACAAAATATCAAAAATGTTGGAAGCCGTTTCAACATATGCATTTGGTTTACCAAATTGTGATCCTGTTGAGATATTGTTGCAAAAGCACGTTTGCTACTATAGTCTTTTGAATATGTCATCTTTGTCTTCCATTATCGAAGAGTCGTAAAGTAAAATAGTGTCGGAGCAATGAGGAGGATTTGAATTTTTCCATCTGGTTGAGATTGGGATTCCATTACATGCGTGATTTCATTTTTTATTTTCAGTTAGTGAGCTTGCACAAAACCACCAGCTGTTTCCAGGGGAGCATGGTGTTACATTTTTTTCTTAAAAGAGTGCTCTCTGTTTCAGTGGCTAAATTTGCATTTGAATATTCTATTTTATCCAGACATTTTTTAGAACTGTAACTGTCCATTCTCTTGTTACACAAGGCTACCCGAGGCTAAAGGCATGTGCAGATTAATCTTCATAGGCATCACGCAAACGGTGGCTGTGTATTTGTACTGTAAAACATGGATACATAAATGTAGGTTATATCAATTCAAAACACTACAAGATATTAAAATATCCGTAAACAAACTGTAAACAGTTAAACAGTAAACAAACTGTTGCCAAATTGAATTTAATAACATATGATTACATACATTTCTTTAAAAAGGAAAACTAAGATTTGTTACTCGTATGGACTTTCAGGATATTTTGCTTCTTCATCTCTTAAATGTATAGCTGCACCATTCTAATTCATTAATACGCAGGTGTACTGTTTATTTATTTTTTTAAGTGTCCATTAAGTCAAAATGAATTGTATTATCCCTTAATAATTAAGTTACTAAGTGACTAGGAGAATCTGTCAGACTAAAACTAATGGTCATTCATCTGAATCAGAAAGAGGAAGTCAAAAGAGGTTGGGTCTGACTGCAACCGAGAATCCTGCTTCTGCAGACTTACTGCTAACTTCTGTCTCAAAACTCATGCAACCACAAATAAACCCACTCTGCTGCTACTCCAGATGAGTCTTCATCTGTAAGGCACCTGTCTTCAATTTCCAAACACACAGCAGATAACAAATGACCCGCATGGAACAGATTAGATAAAGGTGAGTAGACATCGGCACTGTCTGAAAATAATGTTGCACATTAATCTGGGAAGGGTAAGAATAAGGCATGTGAAGTCCACAAATCAATATTCACAAATCATCCACAAACCATTAACAGAGACACCATCTCGATGGAGATGAACTGATAAGTCATGCTGCAGCCCCCTATGTACCCCCCTCGCGGCCTAACAAGCTGCTATACTCGCATGCTTCTCCTTTGGGTCCCACTTAGTGGCAGACCAACCGGGCTGATTATTCTTGGGAAGTGCTGCCAGTTAAGAGGCCAAAATCACAAGAGATCCAGGTCTTGGCATAGATACCTTTTGATTGATTTGAAATCCTGCATAGTATAACACAGCAAATACAAAGGCAAATGAAAAATGGAAACCAAGTTGCTGGGCTAAATGTGTTTTATATACTAGTAACGATTCATTATGAAACCCTCATTTAACCTTTATTAGTTGAAGGTTTAAGTTCATGATACAGTCTTACGTTTGTGTGAAGTATAACAGGAAGGCATGTGACCAATGGCATTACATTTGCATCATACATTCCTCTGTTAAACTTATGTCCCAACAATAGCTCGCCACACGTGATCCCTGAAAATATGCCTCAAAGTAAGCTCTTATTTTTTTTATTTAAAGAGGGTGCATTTTATAGCTGTACGCATTTTATTTAAAAAGGCCTATTCCTATGCAACAAATAAACTGGTATCCAGCTTAAATGTTGGGAGTTAATACTGGTCAGCTAAGCCGGTCATTTGGCAAGGACCTTACTGAAATAACAATGTCTACATATGTGAACATGCATTCCCACAATTGCCATGCAGCTTTTTCAAACTATGTCAGCATTTAGTGGTATCTGCAACCAAACATTGGTTGGACGCAGAGTGATGATAACTACCTTTTGTTTTTTAAAGGCACTTATTATACTCTCCTTTCAACAGACCTTTCAATTTACTTTCTGCTGCAGCGCACGTCACAGCATTAATCATCACAATAGCACGTATTGCTGATTGCAGTACGTAAAAAAGTCACTTGCTACTCAGAAGTTTATAGTGTCACGTTGTGGGTAGAATGAGGATGTATGTTGTACCTACATACCAACCATGGTGGTGTGTTTCTTAAAATATGTTTGCGTTATAGCTATGTCTTGCATTATTTTGTCAGTATGTATACTATGGGAATCAGCAGGACTGGCTATCTGAAGCTCTGCCCTTAACGATTATCAGGATCATTTAGGAACAGGTCTGTAGTTCAAGCTCTGAAATATTCCACATTTTGCAGAATTGCAGAAACCATTTAAAATAATATTGTGCAACTCAAATGTTGACTCGCTCTGCATTGCATGAGACCCCATTGTGCTTTTCTCCATCCGTATCTCCTCGATGTCTGCCTCTGACTCTGCCCGTAATCAGTCAATATTTCTTCATTCTTTTTATATTGGGCATTTCACATTTAATTTGTACTGAGTCTGACATACTGGTATTGTACGTAATACGTGTTACTGTGAAGACACATTAAACATTTGAGGATTAACGCATTGTTAAATTGATAAAATTTGCTATAGGGCTACTGCGACTAGTGTTCGCTTTCAATAACGGCTTACATTGGGGGAAATCTGTCTGGAAACCAAATACAAGTTTAATGGAAGCACTTTGGGACATTTCACCATTTCCTGTTCACTCTTAATACTGTTTGCGTCAGTGTCTTTTCATACCTTAAATATTCCTTTTTGAGGTACAACAATACATATACAGCCTCTCAGACTTCATATAGCCTACTCCTTTGTTAAGAAATTGATACATCTACGGTCTACCTGTTACGTTCTACTTTAACTTAGATGCTTGTCTAGTCAGTTGAGCTCGTTGTGATTGCGCAGTTTATAGTTTTATAGCTGCAATGGATGATGCCTGAGTTTAAATGTATTGATGAAAGTCAATGCTGCCATTATGCTCCATTAAAATAGCACTCTTTTCCCATTCTAGGCATCTATTTCATGGACTTAGCAATGAGAGGGCAATAAAGCGAGCCTGCATTAAAATGTCCATGTTGATCTAGACATAACACCCTTTTTACATAACAGAAAACAAATGTGGGTACATTTACAAGGATCTGGGAATAGGTTCAAAAGCAAAGCTTCTCAAATGTGGACTTAATGTATTAACCGTTTAATTGGCCATGACACTTTATTGTATTTTCCTCCCACTTTGCTAATGCCCCGGAGGGAACCTCGCAGCTCTGGAGGTGCCTCACTGGTGAAACTTGATCCCAATCAAGACGAAAGATTCCTACAATAAGGACCCGCTGATTGTGCTGCATCATGTTGCGCCTCCAGCTCCAATCTCAGGAGAGGCCATCCAGACACTCATTAAACCAGTCGGGGCCACTACTAAACATCTTTGGAGCCAACATGATTGAAGCTTTAGGCTGAGAAAAGTGAAAACCGCCATTGCAATATTATCTTGTGTTTTTTGTGTTTTTTTTCTTGGTGTTATTTTTTGAAAGGTAGACTGTTTTCCAAGTGTATATATACCCATTCCCTAATGACATTTGTTTTCTACCCAAGGCTGTTTGCTTGTCAGGGTGGAACCATCAGAGTGGGCAACAGGGGACTAATTAAGTTAACTCAACTGACTGACCGCCTGACTGGCTGGCTGACATCCCTGCTGCTGCTACTCTGGACCCAAGCATGATAGGAGATGCACGGCTAAATTATTCCCCGCTATCTTTGATGACAAGTCCCATGCAGTCCTCAGTTAAGCGCGCTGACTCGTCTGCTCGTCTGCTTTCCCATCACTTGAACACATCCTACATGCTCAGAGTTCTAAGAGAGGTTGAAAACGATTTCCCTTTGTGTATTGACCCAGGAATGAATCAAGAAAGTCTTAACAAAGAAGTACAAATTCTTTATTCAATGCTTTGCCTTGCGAGGCGGCAGATGGGGCTGGTGAACAGGAACGGGCATGTCGGACTGTTACGCAACACCGCTGCTCAAATACCAACTGGTTGTTTTACCAATGAGTCTGACATGTTTGACTCCTATAAGTCAAACATGGAATAACATCAACAACATCATACATCATACATGGTATGCATTATGACTGCATTATGATAATAACAGATATTGTCTTTCCAATGGATCCTCAGCGCTTGGTTAAAAACATACATACACAGTCATACTAAAATCCCTACCAGTAAATAGGAAAACAACATGGCTTGCTATAAATATGCTATCAGACACTGATACAGCCTAATGATATAGAGACTCAGAGCACAGAAGAAAGTTAGCATGAGGTTGCTCAGTACAGGGCCTCGCCTGTGAGTGTCTTTTGGGTGAGTGCTGTTGGGACAAAGAATGAAGCATTGCTTGGAGTAACTGATGATACCCCTGCACTGTTTCCGCCACAAAATAAATGTAACAAAGAACATCTTGTAAACTTCAACCAGATGTTGAGTGAAGTCTTCTTATACAAAAATCATTGTTTTCTAAACAACGTTATAACTGAATGTTTCGAACATAAATTTTAATAAAGCCTATGAAATTGGAGTGACTTAAATGGACAATTTACTCTCTCTGTCAATGTCAGAAAGCCACAAAAGAACCAATGACCATCTTTAAACACCATTTCCTCAATCATTACCTAGTCTGTAATTACGGGCACAGCCTGTGATCTCAACCTGCTCTGATAAGTAGACCAAAGACTTAGTGCTTAATGGTGACCTTAATCCTAACTGTGAATAATAATACAGCATATGCAGCAGGAGCCTCAAATGATGCTCCAGTGAAAAGTCAAGCTCCTCGTGGAAATAATTATTACTGGAAGTTGGAAATGTTTGACCAACAAGTGTGCTCTGGTTCGATCAATGCTTTTATGAATACAGCCCATCTGTCCACAGGAGCATGTAATGGTTTACAGCTTTGACAGATGGTAAACAATGGTGAACTTCTCAGCCAATCAATATCCCTGTTTGAAATGAGGCCAAATAAGGGCTTGATGAGGCTGGGGTTTGTATACGGAAAACTCATGACATTATGGTGCACATAAACACGTGTGTGTGTATGTTTGTGTGCGTGTGTGTGGGGGTGGGTTTTACATGCTCGACAAGCACAGGCACGCACAATTGTACATTATATTTCAGGAAAGCTTATTATTTTTATGTAACAAAAGTAGGTTGCCTCATCATAACGACTCCCAATTACCCCTCATCCATTACATCAGTCATTTCTTGAACAAACTATTTTTTTGCGTAGGTTTTTGATAAGGGTCAGTATACAAATAGTGCCATGTGTCTCTGGGTTACTTAAGGCCATCTACAATCAATACAATACAATGTGGCACTTTTATATCACGGAAAGGCTGGTGACAGGACACCATCCATATGAGTAATTCATGTGACGTAAGACACTTGTTGGTTTTAGATAGCAGTGCTGTGACTAGAAAGAACAGGGGTAAACAGAGCCATTAGACAAAGTCTGTGTTTAGACATGGTATCTTGTACCAAAATACATCAAAATATATCCAGGTATATATCTATAATATGAGGTATTTAGGCAAGCCTGTAAGATCCCTATAATGCTGAAAATTGGTGGGCTCACATAGGCTGTCGAAATATTGTTTAACTCTGCACAATAGGTAAGATATAAGAGCTATTATTTCAGGGTAATTTAGAAACGCCTTAGCCATTTGTAAGCTAGTGAGTGAAATGCTATTGTAGCTCTTCTGGTTGACTATGTCTAACTCTGTAGAATGCTAATTCGATTTGGGATCCCTCCTGGCTCATTGCTGAGGCAACGTGACCTCTAACATAAACAACAGAATAGGTTGTTTGTCAATATGGCCCAAAAAGTCTAATTTGACCATTCGCTGGTGTAGCACCCCTTATCGACTGGCAGACGAACAGCAAAAAAACCTTTGGCCACTGGATAGGGGGCGCTGGACCGTTGAACGGTCTTATTGGTCATTTTGGGTGATATTAACAAACAACCTATTATGACATTCATGGTTGGAGAACAGGCTGTCTGACCAGTCAAAATGGCATTGGCATTGGTTTTTCATCGATTTATTCCTTTATTATACAATAGTAACACTTAGTTGGACAGTGACTGGCGTATAGGAGAATGGTCAGAAGATATCTAGGCAGACCTGGAATAGAGGCTCTGGCCTCCCACTGCCCTTGATGACAGCACAACCATATGTGAGCAATCAAGGTAAGATGAACGTCATTATACAATCAGGATAAAGGAACAATATCTTGACTCATTAAAGGGAATCTGCATAATTATTATCCCCTGAGACCAGAGAGATCTATATCGATCTCACACGCTTGATTTAAATGACGCAATATGACAATTTTTGTGTCATTTAAAGCAGGAAGTGTAAGAGGGGAGGATTCTCATAAGACTACAAGCACTAGTCCCACCCATAGGGGGTGGGACCCACTGACGCTACAGTCCTATTACATCAGTGCCAGTGGGTGGGACTTCATCAGCAGAAATAACATCCACAGCGTCTGAGCTCGAGCTGGGGGCGGATTGGCGTGCCTGTGCTCTCACTGTGCGCTTATGGCCACAGAGGTAGAGTCCGTCTGCTGCAAAGAATTTCAAAGATGTCAATTTCTTCTGGTGGGGTCTGCAATCCTTTAATCCTCTCGCTTATGAATCTCTCGCTTTCAACAGGAATTGTTCCCTCCAATTTCAAGGCTGCGGTGATAAAACCGCTACTCAAAAAGCCTGGCCTAGATCCTGAACTAGTCAGCAACTATCGGCCTATATCGAACCTACCCTTCCTGTCCAAGGTACAGGAAAGGATTGTAGCAAAACAAATCGTAAATCGAAACCCTCTGTCCCTGCTCCCCTAGCGCTGGCGGCCCGACGGGAGTTCCAGGAGGTCCCCGTGGGGGAGGACCTCAGCCCGGCCCAGAAGCACGACCTCGACGAGGTCGTCATGCAGCACCGGGACGTGTTCTCCGAGCTGCCAGGGAGGACCATGATCGCCCACCATGACATCCGGACGACACCGGGAGTGAAGGTGAGGGTCCACCCCTACAGAATCCCGGAGGCCCGGAGAGAGGCCATACAGGCCGAAGTACGCCGGATGCTGCAGCTCAGGGTCATCGAGGAGTCGTGCAGTGCCTGGTCCAGCCCGGTGGTCCTCGTACTGAAACCAGATGGGTCCTATTGTTTCTGTAACGACTTCCGGAGGCTGAACGAGGTGTCCGAGTTCAATGCCTACCCCATGCCCTGCATCGACGAGCTAATCAAGCGCCTGGGTCCGGCCTGATACCTCACGACATTGGACCTGACCAGGGGCTATTGGCAGGTATCGTTGACCCGGGCGGCCCGGGAGAAGACAGCGTTCTCGTCTCCGAGGGGCTTATACCAGTACACCGCCCTCCTCTTCGGAGAACATGGCCCCCGGCCACCTTCCAGCGCATTATGGACCAGCTCCTGAGGCCCCACCAGGCCTATGCGGCGGCCTACATCGAAGACATCGTCGTCTACAGCCCCAGTTGGGATGTCCACGTCCGCCAGCTGAGGGCCGTGCTGGGGGAGTTGCGGAAGGCAGGCCTCACCACCAACCCGGCCAAATGTCGTCTCGGGCGGGAGGAGACGGCGTACCTGGGGTACCAGGTAGGGCGGGGAACCGTTTGGCCACAGGAGAGCAAGGTGGCTGCCATCCGGGACTGGCCCCAACCCCGCACCAAAAAACAGGTGAAGTCGTTCTTGAGATTAATCGGGTACTACCAAAGGATTATACCTGGGTTTGCCACGCTGGCCAACCCTCTCAATGACCTGACCCGGAAGGCCCTGCCTGATCGGATCGGGTGGTTCGAGGCAGCAGAGAAGGCCTTCGGGACGCTCCGTGAGGCCCTGTGCTCGGAGCCGGTGCTTATAACCCCCGATTTCACTCTCCCCCTGATGGACACGGACGCTTTGGAGGTGGGGCTGGGGGGTGTCCTGTCCCAGATCCAGGCCGGAGAGGAACACCCCGTCACGTTCATCAGCCGGAAACTCCTACCCAATGAGCAAAACTACTCAACGGTAGAGAAGGAGGCCCTGGCCATCAAGTGGAGCCTGGAGAAACTAAGGTACTATCTCCTAGGGAGGGAGTTCACCCTGGTCACCGACCACGCCCCCCTGAAGTGGATGGCTGGTGCCAAGGACACCAACGCCCGGGTGACGCTGTGGTTCTTGGCCCTCGAAGCGGACTTCCGCTTCAAGGTGGACCACCGACTGGGCCGGGAGCACACCAACGCCGACGCCAAGTCGCGCCGGGATGCCTGCCTGGGCGGGTTTACCGGCTGCCAGAGGCCTCAGCAAGCGGTGGAGGAGTGTGGCATCCCGCCCCTTAAACCTCGGCCCAGGCGGGTCCGAGGGTCAGTGGTGGACGGGGTATACCGCCGCCACCCACTAACCGGCGACAGAGAGCACCTCTTCTCTCCCCCAAATCATCGGGATTGGGGACACCTGGCCGGAGGGAGTAGAAAGCCCAGGAGCCATCTAAAAAGGGACAATGGGACGGGACGCCAGGGAAGAGTGACACGGGGAGGCGACCCGAACCGCCATGGGACTAGAGGCTCTCGGAGACCCTAGAACGAGCACATGTGTTTTGAACTCTTGCAATAAATGCCGAGTGCGGCTTTACCCTTGTGTAACTTGTGATTCATCCGTGGAACCCGGCCCATTGGGAAGCGGGATACCACAGAAGACAACCGGGTACTATTGCACTAGCCAGAAACCCAGTAATCAGGCAAAGGTGCAAGTACCACTTCATCAGGGAAACTGTAAATAATGGAAGGGTAACTTTGGAATACTGTCCTTCTGAGCAAATGATTGCCGACAAAGCCAGCCAAGTTTGCTCAGGATATGTTTGGCACTTAAAAGTGCAGAGTACATTTGTGTGTTAAGCCAAAGAGGGAAACCGTGTTATTGTTCTGTTTTTCCAGGTAACCCAGTGAGCAAAGTGCGAGTGAG
>OOFH01061427.1:0-12938 GCA_900323355.1 Merlangius merlangus | reverse complement strand
GTTGTTAGACCACTTGTCCACACTTAACAGTTAACAGTTATCAGCAAACGACTTGGTCGACTAGCCCACACAGGTAAGGTGATCCAGCGACTTCTTGATTACCCCATTCATCATTGGACTTGTGTTTTCAATGTAATCAGTGGTGTTATTTTTGTTTTATATCTGTTTATTACGTGGCCACGTGACAGACTGTAGAAAATTGCCAAATGCACATCATGATTGACAGGATTACTTGGCTATTGCTCATTTGGTCTTCTCGTTGTACGTTTATCCAACGTTGACAACTAATTAAACCGTAGGTTTTTCCATAAAATCGTATAACGCACGTTGTTTTGACATTACCGGACACATAACTTGATAGGCTATAGGCCTATTACACGTTTGAAAATCTGTCTATCTAAACAGCGAGAGACCTAATTACATTTCAGAAATGTTTATGAGCAATTAACTCGATTTCCCGATGGTTTCTCTTGGAAAGAGTACATTAAAAACGAAAACAGCTCCAATAGCGGACGCTCTGCGCTGCAACGATGCACAACAGCGCTCATTTCCCCTCTCCTGTTGATTCGGGTTGTATCGCAGCGCAGCGCTGGTCCCCTATAAATAAGCAGCAAGGTACAGACTAGGACCGAATTGCTTCGAAGCGGATGCTTTTCCATTGTATCACCCCATAGAAAGGGGACAGTGTAGTCTAGTCTTACCGTTTTTTTATCCGTTCCATTTTATTGTTGCGTCGATTGGAACCTCCAGAAGAACGTGCGCTCAATTTCGACGCTGTTTTGTTCCGCTCTTTGTCACCGCAGAACAGGTCGTGATTATCCTTGCATGCCACATAACGGATCAGCATTAAAGGAGGGAGCGTTTTTATGTTATCAATGTGCATTGATGTAGCAGAAAACGTGGAGGAGATAAGGTACGTCGAGCGTGTTTTCCAAATGTTAGTATGAGATGTAAAGAGCCACAACGTGTAGACTACTCTGATTGCTTTGCTTTGTTTGAAAGCCTTTGTGGAATCGGTAGCCTAATTGCCCCGTTGCCACGTTTAGAGAGTGCTATTCAATTATATATGGCATAGGCTATTGCTTGGCTGTTCGTTATTCTCTTTCTGCGTTGACCTTTTGATTGTATTTCCAGTGTTTTTTCTGTAAGTTCTAATTATAACCATCTCTCCACAGAGCCCTTATCTCGGCACCTGGCACATTTGATAAGAATTTAATTGAGGACAGTGAGCGATTAAAAGGATTGCGAACCTTGTCTCACGCGGGAATTTACACCATCACTGGGATCTATGAGTGGAAAGGTGGCGAAGCCTAAAGAAGAAAAGGATGCTTCCAAGGGTAAGAGGAGACCCTTCCCGTGTACAGATGGTTGCCCCCTTAACACACTGTTTTAAAGCGACCGCGCGCCCAATCACTCCCTGCATGCGCATCCTTTGAGGGTTCCAAGAAGCATCAAGACTCCCCACCGATTGAGAATATGCACTCGAACACATGCGCTGTGGGGACATATTAAGATATTTTACCGTAACAACTTCACTATCTGGGTGGTTTAGTCAGGTGTTTGGGGGAATAATGTATTTTTTGTGTTTTTCCGTGTTTTTAGTGCACTTTTAACCAGGAAGGGAAAATCACTTAATTAAACAAAGAACCCCAGTGGCAATCATTGGCTATTGAACGGTGTAGCGCGTCTCGTCTATAAGTGGGCCTACATTTGATTTAGCCTATTTGGAGCAGCCGTTTGCCGCTTTAGCATAGGTGACGATACACAAACGATACATTTTTCGTCCTTCTGAATCAACGTCCCTGTCCTCTTGTCGTTCAACCAGGGAATCACTGACGTTGAATTCTTATCGGTGTGTGGTGCCGTGACGTCACATAGCCGTGACGTAGCCGTGTTGCCTCCACTTTTCGTGAGCGTAGTTTGGTCTCGTGACTCTGTGCGTGAAATCAGCCTTCTGCACGAGAGGCACAGTGCCTATCTATTGCCATGGAGACGGTTGCCAGATCCGCCGCATGGAGGGACCGGCTAATAAAGCTTTTCACGTAGGGATACGGCACACGATATGTTACGCACGGGCAGGTTGCTGTGAATAGACCCGTCGAATCACATTAAATAGCATTTAGGATACGACCTCATACCAGCACGTTGTGTTGTTGCTGTTGTAGAGGGACTGATGAAGCATCTTTTTTATCCTCTTGTATCGTGGTTTGTTTCGGAACCAGGTCTGACTCGGTAGAGTGTAATGTTTCAACACATGGTTTATTCAGAGATAGGCTAAATGCAGTAACACAGGTACATCTGCAGTCTGTATGAGCAAGGGCGGAATGGTAGAGAAGGAATTGAGCTTTGTCCATTGACATCCCTCCATTCTACTCGCTCAAGGCACATTGCAGTGAGCTCAACCATCTCTTACCTGGTTGGCTGATGATGCCCTTTTCATTAAATAAATTCCATTATAAGTACATTTTACTGAGGTAGAGTATTGTGGATGGAATTTAGGAATATCATATATTGTTTGATTAATTGAATGGTTCATCACCATGAATGTAGATGTATTAGGGGAAAATCTCTTTGAAGACTGACCCCATGTGTACATGGCAATTCTAGGCCTACATAATTATATTTGTACAGCCTTAAGTGAGTAAGTATCAAAGGACTTAATACGCCCATGTTGTAGGACTCCAGCGCCTTGGAAGGGTATGGAAATATACTCACCACATACAGGCTAAAACCTTGAGAAGGAACACAGCTGTGGGATTCCTCCTGCCAGGGAGGGTTAGGTACTGAAATGGAAAGACATAACACAAAACAAAGCAGTAATAAACAATACTTAAGATTGAGTTATCAGAATATTACAAATCCACTCATTACCAATCTATGCAGCATGTGTTCACTCAAACATTTGACCTACTTACTTTCTATTGCACCCTGTTCAGACTTGCTGTTAAAATGTGTTAGGCTAAAAATATAGGTGTTGGTTCTTCCAGTAGCTAGCTTTGCCCATCTCTTAAGGTTATTAAATGAGTCGAATATGAAGTGACTCGAATGGGCCAATGTAGCGCACATATTTCTGCTCTTGTTGATGTGTTTTGTTGAGTCAAACCAAACCAAAGATGCATATCAAAACCCGCGTATACAGTATACCTTCACGATAAAAAGGAAAGCCCAGGTGTCATACACCAGGACACCACAAAATACGCAAACGTACATAAATATGTTTCAAAGTTATTTATTCAATGAACGCTGTGGCAGCAGGTTCATGAGCACATAACATTGTAGTGTGCATCACGACGGTATTGAAACCAAGAAAAAAGCACACTGGAGCTAGGCTCGGAGGTGTGACACCTCAGTGACACCCAGGGGAAACAAACAGGACAGCTATAGAAAACCAACAGAGCGGTAACCTTATTTACACTTGGAACACATTTTGTGGAAGTTTAAAACAAAGGACGGTATTTATTTCAACGAAAATAAGGAAATTACCAAGAAAATAAATGAATTGGCTTGGCTACATCAACACAGGTCTCGTTATAGTAAACGATCCCTCATGGAGATACCAATATAGGAGAATTGCCATTTTGTTTCGGTCCTACTCTTGGAATGTTATGGAATGAGGTTTTGGGGCTGAAAAGGATAAAATCAAAGTTTTAGCAATTTTTTTTCTGCCCTTTTTCTTAAAACCATGCGTTGTTCAATTTTAGGTGGAATAGTGAATACACTCCCCTGAAGATAAAGGTGGAGATGCATAAAGTCAGGTTGTACTAGTGTAATCTCTAGTAGTAAGTAAGTAGGTATGGGATTGTCTGACCTTTTTCACATTGTTAATCCAGAGCATGTGTGAATACTACTGAATATATCCAAGTATGCTCAATAGATCCTGATCCAAGTACCTCTGCAAATCCGGGTTTCGGTCATTCTGCTGTATGTGGTTTGGCTGTGAGAAGGGCCAACATGTCCTCAGTCCTCAACCTTGGACCTAGATCATGGGCAGTGAAACCAACACACTCTTTTAACCCAGGCCACCACCTGTTCCTGGTGACTAAAACCAGAGTCTAGCCGGGTCGCAGCCAGAACTGTTTGGCTTCTCCACGCTCTCTCCCTCGGTCTTTCTGTCTTTCTTTCAGTCTTTTTCACTCACTCTCTCTCTCTCACCCAATTGCTTTCTGTCTACCTCTCTCTCTCTCTCTCTCTCTCGCTCTCGCTCTCGCTCTCGCTCTCGCTCTCTCTCGCTCTCTTTCTCCCCCTCGCTCTCTTTCTCCCCCTTGCTCTCACTCATTCCCTCTCTCTCTTTCACATTCCAGCACCCTCTAGCTCTTTCTCTGGGTCTTTCTCTCTTGCACTCTCTCTCACACACACTCTCTCGCTTCTCTTTCGCTCTCTCTCTCTCACACACAGACACACACACTCTTTCTCTCTTTCTCACTCTCTCTCTCTCGCTCTCTCTCTCGCACATTCACTGTAAATGTTCTGGAACCTCCTAGAACCTCTCAATGGCCTTTTACCGAGACATCCAGCAGACCCTCCCCCACCCCTTCCCCCCCACCAATCTCCTACTGTACATTCTGTGCAGCCTGCTCAACGCTCTCTTTTTTATGCTCTGAATCCCCACGACACTGGATCTGCTCTAGTAGGGACGTGTTACTCTGAAGCCGTTCACTCATTTTGTATCTCACGGAGGTTAGGATGACGCATTCAAGTGTGTCAAGGTGTAAATGTTGCCATGTTGGGTATTGACTAATACTTAGTGTTCCTCAAGGTTCTGTACATGCTGTTTATGGTCCTGTGTGTGTGGTATATTTGCACATAATAGATAGATAGAAAGATAGATAGATAGAATAGAAAAAAGGGTTATTTAAGAGGATGTTTCTCTGCATTTGAGAATATTTTATTTCAAGTATTGTGATTGGCAGGTTTCTCAGAGTCAATCACAGATGAGAGTCTGTGATTGGTCAGAAATGAGCCCAGAGCAATTTTATACAGGGGGGTGCAGTCACATCAAAACAAATATTCTCACAGCTTATTGTGCTTACTTATAGCTGACGGCTGGCAAGTACACTAAAATAAAACCTCTTAAAATCCTAACCACAGATGCAAGATGTATTGGCATCTAACTGATTGGCATCTATTGGAACAGACTTGGCAGAAATGTCAAGACGAGGGAGAGTAAGTTCTACACACTGTACCTTTAAGGAGAATAGATAGATTCAAACCTTTGGAATAACCATACTATAAAAGGTACGTGTAGACCAAACAAGAGGAAGAGCAGGACATCAAACATGATATAATGGACTTTTTGCTTAACATCAACGCTTGTTCTTTGTGTTGCCAATTGCCTTATTATATTGCCTTAATATAAGCTATCCTATAATAAATATCATCCCCCGTGGCGAACAGCTGGCTCTGGTTCATCATGCGTGGTCGTTGATTGGTTCCATATGAGATCATGCTCGTATAGTGGCTGTTGCTCATGGCTATGAATCATGGATGAGCCGGAACATTGCAGACATTATTTAATAAAACTGAGACCAGGGATGACCTGAATATATAACTTCAAGCTTTGAATATTCGTCAGGATTTTCTGAACGAATATTCCAATATTTGGAGTGATAATCAATATCTTTTGCGTCTTTCCCTGCCTGGATCGGAGACGGTGCTGACCACTGTTGCAGTATCGTGTTTTTAATCCACTGATCGTTTTTTACTTTTAATTTCTACAATGTTACATAATAATGGCTACCATAGTACGAGAGTAGCCTACTTCCAATCATCACAAAGCAAATAGTTGGTCTGAACTTTTCTCAAAAATTGCACGGAGGACTAGTTATGTTAATCCGAAGGAAGAACCTACTGCCCATCTTGTGGGGAAATTCAAATCATGTTATTCATTTACCAACCCGTTATTATGACTCGGTATGGCTTCTGATTTATTTGGTCCTAGTTTTTCCTAAGATATTGAAATAGATGCTAGATTATGGTCATTATTAACCTCTTATTTCTATGGATGCATCTGAGCAGTGGGAATTCCTCGATAAAGGGATGTCTTGCGTCAAACGAAAGGTAACCCTGGGTAACCTAACCTTCCACCTGCAGTTCGCAAATATGCATGGGCATGTCCTTAGAAAAATCAAAGCATTCAAATGCTGACCTAATGTTTGAATGCCTACCTTTAGAGCGAATTATCACACATTCTCATCACCACCTGAGACCAATATGAGACTCCCCAGTTTGAGAAGTACAGCAGCAACCTTTGACTTTGGTTTCTGTCTCAGTAGAAATCAGGTCCTAAAAATTAGTTATTTCTCTTCTCCTATTCTTCAGTCTAGTAGGCAATGACCCATATGAAAAGATCTCATAGCAGTACAAGAGGACATGCGCCCACCCATGTGATGTGGAGCGAGAGAGGGCAAGACGCTGCCCAAAAGGGAGAAATTGACGGGGAGAGGGAGACGCCTTGGTTTCAGCACATCAGTTAGCGTTAGTGTTGGCTTCGGCTGTGTCCTTGTGAGGAAGAGTGGTTTGGACAAAGTGATGTGTCAAAGTATGACATTCTCGCCCCCCTAGGCTCACAGTACCCCCCTAGAGTCTCATAACTTTCAACTCGACGGAGCTGCGTTAACTCAACACAGCCCCCTCAGTTATATTTTACAATCAAAGGTTACAAAGTACATCAATCGTACGACTCATTTCCAGGATTGTGTTTGACCGAAATATCTACCACTGGGGGGTAACGTCCTGAATTTTGCCAAGTGATTCATGTTTTACAGCTTTTACCGCTCCAATGCAATCTCAGTGTATTTGTAATTGGCACTCAATGGAAGCAGCATAACTTTTTGGTTCAATTGGGTGTTGAATGCCGGCCAGTTAATGTATATCTGCCTTGCAATCGCACCGCTGAAAGGAGCGGAGGAGATACATCTTGCATATTTTGTTGGCAGATTAATGCAGGCTGAAGCCAGCCCAGACCACTGCGCACTCAATCAATAGATTCCCAGAGAGGAGTTTGCAGGGCACTTCATTAATCACGGCTGAGGTAGCACTTGGCCGGCGTTGCTTTGGAGATCTTGTTGTAATCTCATTGGCAGAACAAGATGCTTCCCACACCAGTGTCATTCAAACGTTTGGATCCGGAGGGTTTTGCTCTGCTGAAAGGCTGCCCGAAACGAAGCGAGTTGTGTGAGTTGTGTTGGTCAAGCAGGTTTCTCTTCCAGTAAGAAAATTGACATTATTGCGGTTAAGGGTTACATAGACATCGTTGTTAAGTGTTTCGTTAACTCAATATCAGGAGTTCTTTTACTTTTCCATTCTGTTCCCGAAAGTAAACACTCATATTATTTCATAATATTTAAGCTTTATTAATGTATAGGGGCTATTGTATTGTGTGGAAGAATATGCAAAGCCTAGAAGGAGCTCTTGGTGTGAGGAGGGTCTTCCTGGCTGTCAAGGAGGGTTATTTTGGCCTGTTAGGGTGCTGCTGACGCAGACCCACTCTGCCTGGAGTAAGGCTGGCTTGTGTGTGTCGCATCAGAAACCTGCCACTCTCCCTCGTGGGCTCTGCTTGTGGATCGCGGTGAAGTGTTTGCCAAGGTTGAGGGCTTGTCTGTTCCACTCGCTACTCAACGGGGACACGCACGCCTCCGTGATTTTTAGGCATTGATTCCAAGCTTAATCTGTTTGCTCTGTTGTCACCGATTTGAACAAAAAGTCATCCTGATGGTTTATGTTCGTTTTGAATGGTTTATTTATTCATTCGCTTTTTGAGTTTACCATGATATTGTAGATGAATAGCATAATATGATGAAACATAACTTTGACACCTACAATATTCAAACAAGTTTCTTTAAGTGGCGTACAAAAAGAAGAAATTTAACGAATGAATACTAAGAGGTCCTACTGACACAACACTTAATAAATTGCTCTAACTTGTCCCCCATTTCACATTATTTGATGGATCCTGTTTCACAGAATATGGTTCATTCTCTGCCTGTTCCTCTGGTGGCTCTGGGGGTTAGAGTTTGGCAAGCAGAGACTCTAAATACCTGACTGCATTAGTAAGCCAGCTGCTGGTAATCCACTGTGCTGCTGCATGTTTTTTTTTAGGTAAAAGGCTTTATTAATGGCTGTCTCTCCCTGTCCCGGATAATCATGCCTGCATCCGATTGTCATTTTCAAGACCCAATGCCGGTGTCTTCTATATTCTTTCATCTTTCCTTTCCTATTTCTTCTTCTTTCCCCTGCATTCACTTGTGCTGTTTAAAGGCTGAGATCCATTTTTAATTATTATTAATGATTGTATTACTGATTACTTTTTGCCATTCAAATAATGGTAACCTTCACAATTCTGTCATCCAGGTGTTAGATTATCCCAGTTGTGTTTTTTGTATTGCTGCAGGTTTATGTATTTTTTTTTTACAAAAATGCACTCAGCGCATTTGTGGTTAATCCCATCCAAAGACAGGATTTGACATTTATTTTTTAAAAGGAAAGGTTTTAGTGCACATACGTGTTTAGTGTGGCTTTTGTCACAATGGGTTTAAAGGTCAAATTGAGCCATAATGGTCAACCCTGCCATTTAGGAAATCCTGATCCTAAATACCAGGTCTACATTGGCTGCTTCAATTTCTGTTCAGCACTCTTAATAGCAAAATTCAAGTTGAGCCATGATCCTGTTATCAACCAACCGATTATCTGCACAGGAGGACATCGGTGGAGAAATGTCAGGATAGTGTGGCATAGGCCTTATTTAGCAAGTGACCATCTTGCTAGCTAGGGGGGTAAACCCAGCTGGCATTTGGACAAAGAATTTGCCAAGATGGGCCGCAAGTCGAATTGATGTTTCTCCATGCACAGCTCCTACGAGCAGTATTTTTACACCACCGTGGAAAACTTTATACAATGATCTCCCCATACTTTACTGCCAGGTTTTAACAGCCACTCCCTGACATTGCAATGCTAATTGGTGAAAATGGCATGGCTGTGCTCTCGGTGTATTGGAGACTGGGTAAGGGGAATTTAAGCTGTTCACCTTAGCATTTTGCACCACTGAAACACTGACTTATCCTTCACAGCAACTGTGTGCTTGACACTGTGTGTATTTGTGTCCTGTTCAGCATATTCTATGCTATTACTTTAATGGATGTTGGCTTGAAGTAAACACTTTCCAGTTTAAGCTTCACTTCCTGCTCCTTACTTACTCGACTTGAGTTTGGTTTAGTCTGACAAACAGTAGAGTTTGCTGTCGAAAAACTGTTTCATGACAATGTTGAGATCATCATGTGGTTTTTGTGTGGAATAAGGGGTTTCCATGCTTATCTTATCCTTCAGTGTATTATAATTGTTGAATTGTTGAACACCATGGTCTATTAAGATCGTAATAGAGAACGATTTATGACACCATTAATTTGATGAATTGGGGGAGAGCCCAGGAAGAGAATCACCGTTGATGAATGCCTAAAGCTTCTCTGCTCTGGCCCTGCAGAGGATTAGCCGTTACTCTGGTGATGAACTAATTTAAGTTGGTAAAAATGATGGTTGGGCTTGAGAGGAGATATGAGGGAGAGGTGATGAGGCTGGGTTAACAAACAGGAGCCCGCAGCCCGGAGAGAAGCCTTGGAGGGGAGATAGCTGTTGTGTGCCGAGCGAGAGAGTGAACAATTGCTTTTGGTTTAAGTAGAGAAAAGATTATCCTTTTTGCCAGCAATGCTGGAGGCAAAGCCCTAGGCATTCTTTGAAGTCAGAATGCCACAATGCTGCCATATCGCATGCACGCACGCACGCACACTCACACGCATGTACACGCGTGCGTGCACGCATCCACACACAGAGCGGCGATTAAGCTGCGTGCGTCCACGTTACCTGCCTCCATCAGCTTATTCAGAGAAGATATTATGTTTAGTAGCCACCACAACAACAGCTTGCTGTAACTCAGCAGAAAATGCCCTGCGGTGAACACAGTTAAGATTTATACCTTTAAACGGCCGGCACGCGGGGCTGGCTGAGGCCGGGGAAATCATCCCTTCCAGCCGGCACTCAAGTCTGCTGTCGGGCTAAAGAGCTTGGCTGATGAGAAAGGAAGTGTTGAGTCAGAGTTTGTTGTCTGTGGTTCTGGTACGAGGAGGCTGTCTCCCAAACCCTCCATAACATCATTCAGTCATCAGTACTAGGGTTAAATAAATCCAATGGTCTGCCTTGATCTTTGGGTCACTGTGTATGTGTGTGTGTGTGTGTGGCAGAAATACTTTGTGTTTTGATGTGACTTGGACTGACACGTGGGATGGAGTGAAAAGGAAGGATTGACATTAGAGGAAGCTTGCTATGTAAGAACAGCTTCCAAGAGGGGCCATTCATGGCCTCTCTTGGAAGCTGTATGTCTTTGTGTGTCTGTATATCTTTGTGTGTGTGGGGGTCTGTGCATGTGGGGGATTCTCTACTGCTGCAAGATGTTTGGAAAAAAGTCCATCTCAACAACTTAAGCTATGTGATCTTGAAAACTTATGAGTGTTAGGCAGCTGTTCTAAAAGTGTCACATCAGGCACGACGTGGTAGGAAAGGAAGTATTTAGCCTGCTGCTAAATATAGCGCAGGAGCCAGCGGCCGGTCCCTGAAGCCAGTTTTACACTGTCTGGAGCACATTTACATAATGAGGCGCTACCACGGCAACAAAGCTCCACCAAGCATGGATGTCCTCAGCCAGTGTGCACTGCCACGGACACATACACGCACGCGCACACGCCTGCACGCACACATTCAAAAAAACATGAGAACTGAGGACTGAGAGAAAAAAATTGGATCTGATAAGATTACCAGAGATTACCAAATCCGTTTGTCAGCCGTAGCAACGATTGTGGGAGCGTAGCTGTTCCATTATTTGTATCTATCCTTTGGTCGAATTTATGCCTCACTGGAAATCAAGTCATCATTCGTATTAAAAAATCAATCAAATCAAAATATATATATCTCTAATAGGTGTCTCTCGTTCCTTGTCCATTTCAATGAAATCCGCGGTTCACCTTCACCTATGGTGTGATTACATCGGAGGCCAACTTTGTTTGCGATCTGTGATCAGAGGTTTACCGTTGATCGCATCATTGGTGTCGGTATTATTATGAGACGGGTCACTGCCGAGAGAGGCGATTGGACGAGAGACTCGAAAAAAAGACGGAAAACAGAGAGCGGGCAACGGAAAGCCGAGGAGAGAAAAAGAGAGGGAGATAAACGCATAAGAGCGAGGCTGGCAGCCGCACAGTGGATGAACAGTACTGCGGGCGAGATAAAAAGGTTACGTGCGATAAAGACAAAACGGCTCGGCTTGCCTTAAAGGTCACAGTGGAGAATAAGGACAGGGGGGTGTTAAATTACTCTGTGTCCCAACCATTAAGCAACCCCAAGAATAGTACCTAAACTTTATTGAACACAGCCACCCCCCCCATGCTTACTGAATGCAAGGTGACTGCGTGAACATGTGAGTGAGTTAATGTACTTTGACACAGCTGCTGTGGCCGCTGAACCCTTCGCTGGGTTATTGTACTCGCTGTGTTTGTAGATTGTTATGATGTTCAGTTGCTGTCCCTTTGCTCTTGATTCACTCAAGGCCAGCCTTTTGTGTGTGTGTGTGTGTGTGTGTGTGTATTAGACTCTGAGTCTGTGTGCGTATATGCGTGTTTGTGCCTGACTGTATGTTATTCTGATCACAGAGACTGTGTTTGCCTGAAATTCAGAGCAGTAGAGTATAACACACATACATACATCCAAACATACACACGCACACACACACAATCCACATTTCTACGCTTTGATCGCCAACACTGGTACATTCAAGTCAACAACATTTGCTTCCTTGCGTTGTGTAATCCCATCAAGCCATTATGTGTGGTCAAACAGCTCCTGTGGAATAAAACCTTACCGCGGCTAACATGGTTTTGTGGAACAGATTGTGTTATTGCTGCCGCCCCTCAGGGTTAGTCCCCCCTTGCACCTGTTCCATACTGACACAATGGTGAAGCTGGTGGTGTTGTTGGTGATGCTGGTCACGTGACCACGGGAGAGCTGCATTGGATTTTGGTGTGAAGAAAAGCAAAGCCAAACACACAGAGGAATTTCTGAAACGCTTTTATCCTGGTATGAAGTTGTAACAGGGTTGGGACATAGCCGAGACCTTCAAAGGAAAATCTGGCGTTTGGGTATCGATATCTGTGTAGTTTGTTTTTGTATTTTTTGTTGTATTTTTTTGTACAGAAGCACACTTGTTGTCTGTTCTTTGGTTGCTTTGTTTATTCAGTCCATAGTTAAATTGTTTGTTTTCCATTCATTCATATGGACTCTATATAGAGTGGGTTTGAAGTATTTGGATGGATGCCGCTGTGGGACTACAGAGATAAGAGGTCGTTCCAGGTCAGGGACTAAAACCTGCCACCAGAGGGGATGTGATTGAGAGGGCACACAGGGCCATGATCTGTGATGAGTTTGTTCATTCATGTTGCATCATGAATCCCAATGGTTCATAAAAAGGTCTGCGCTACGGTTATAGAAGAGAATGGACAGCACGAGGGAAGGGAGGGAGTCACAGGAAGTGACCCGGGGTGACAGGATGTTGCACGGGCGACGAGCGTCGGGCTCCAGGAAGTGTGCATAAGCTGGTTGATGAGAATTATGTGTGTGCTTCGCTCCAACACTTTTTGCAGTCAACTGTGCTTGTGTTAACTTATGTTGGTGTATGTGTGTATATCAGTATGTGTGCCAATGTGTGTGTGTGTGTGCATGTATTTGTCTGTGTGCCAGAGCTTGCGTGCGAGTGTGTGTGTGTGTGTGTGTGTGTGTGTGTGTGTGTGTGTGTGTGTGTGTGTGTGTGTGTGTGTGTGTGTGTGTGTGTGTGTGTGTGTGTGTGTGTGTGTGTGTGTGTGTGTGTGTGTGTGTGTGTGTGTCCCCGCACACGTTTCATTTGT
>OOFH01061422.1:0-14168 GCA_900323355.1 Merlangius merlangus | reverse complement strand
ATTGCCAGTAGAGTGTGTGTGTGTGTGTGTGTGTCTGTGTGTGTGTGTGTGTGTGTGTGTGTGTGTGTGTGTGTGTGTCTGTGTGTCTGTGTGTCTGTGTGTCTGTGTGTCTGTGTGTCTGTGTGTCTGTGTGTGTTTTGTACCTCCAAATGGCATAAGCTGCGGTGCTATTTTGAGACCATGCATACTGGGGACTTGCATGTCATTCTAAGGGGAAGGGCACCACTGTGTGTCTCTTGCCATGGCAGCACAATGGCTGGGCCAACGCAAGCACATACGCACGTCAGCGTTGGTCTGGTAGTGTGTATTATGGTCTTCCCGTCAACGTAAAGGATTAGGATTTATTGTGCAGCGGGGGCTTATGTGCCCAGCTTGCAGGCTGTACTTACTTGTAGAAATTCTCTTTGTGTTGTATTGTGTGTTTATGTGTGTGTGTGTCTGTGTGTTCACCCTTTCCAACCGTGACACACAGCCACATGCTTGATGCACACACGGTGCATTACCCATCTTGCATCTACTCAGGCTACGAGGTCGTTTGGCAGAAGCTGTATGGGAACCATGTCTAAGGATCAATGTTTTTTTACACACCTTTTCCCGAGCCAATGGCATTGGTGTTAGACATCTGGAGGGAATGAAACGGCCGTTTTAGTATCATGTCCCTTTAATTTCATGACATCATCACGGCTACACCAGGGATTTAAGGATGACTCTCTATCTATGCAGCTGGCCTCCAGCAAGCTCTGTTTTTAATACATGAATTAATGAATTAATTGATTTATCCACCCATTCGATTCAGTTACATTTCAGTATACACTCTTTCATTTGTTATCAACCCTCACATTGTAAATGATGCTATATTTCATAGCAATGTGCACAGTAGTCCAATTCCTGCCCTCTACATGCCTGAACCATACTTATTTTTTACTAGCGACGCTTCTGAACATTTTTGTTAAAGGGGGATCTACTTTTCTTGTTCTCCATTCGTTTTTTTGTGTAATCCCCAAATACAGTCTAGATTTCATAAAATTGTTCCCTTTTAACTACCTGCTTTTCAAAATGTCAAATACTTATCGATAAAGAGTGTTTGTGCTATCATGTCCTGATGAGAGTGAGGTTTTCTTCAAGGCCATCTCATGGTTTGTTTGCTGTTATTTCCACTAATATTTGCACTTATGTATGCATTGTGTCGTTCATTCTCAGCGGCCTGTCTCGTTTACTTTAGTCCAGGGGGAACTTTCCTCTTGCCCCCTATGTGTAGCCATTAATGAGATTATCTATATTCAAACTTTCTCTTAGAGATTAGAGATGACCGTCCAGTATTAACAAAATCAATAATATCCCGACCATTATTTTTGCATCCGGGTTCTATATCGCAACATTATTCCTTTTCAATTTTAAACACATTTATTGGTAATGTGGATAATGACAAGCTGGCAGATGGATTCCTTGTTTATTTAGCTCAGACGGTCTCAAATAGGCTAGTTGTACTGTAAGGCACCTTTCAACAATAAAGACAACAAGAGGCATCCCTTTTCTTTACCTATGTGGAAGAAGTTCAAGTATACACACTGTAGCTGGTGAAGATATAGGCAAGTAAAGGTGATATGGCACCCTTCTTTTCATTGAGTAAGGCTCATGCACAAACTATTAACAATAATCGAACAACATAAACATAAAGTATCGTATTCAGAGTACAGTGCAGCAATCCCCTGTCACAACGATCTGGTTTGTGTATGTATATTGACACACTATTTGCAGGATTAGCAAGGGATTTTTCCAATGGGGAGAAACCTTTTATATATTTGCACACACACACACACACACACGTACACACGTACACACAGTATAACAAAAGGCTGTGTTCATTGAGGGAGTGATGAGCAAGATCTTCTTCATGTCGGCCGCCTCCTCCTCTTCGCTGCGCTCACAACAGCGTGCGATGCGGCACCCGGTTGCATGTGTGTCATGGGCCAGGTGTTAGGTAACAGTAGCAGGAGGAAAAAAAATCAACAATCTGTAAATAGCACCGCGGCCACTCCTCCATTAGGATAGCTCGTGCAGGCTTAGCATGCACTCCATGCAGCCGGGATTACAGTCAGGTGTTAAAATTGGACACTAATCCACGTTAGTACTCCTATATTAAGCATGCTAGCCCTTAGCAGGGCTAGCATATTGTCCGTACTATACCCTTGGTGGCTGTTTTATACATTTCAGGGGGGATACGAAATAATGGTGCTATTTGTTGATGAGCATTATTAGAAGCCTGTTCTTCCAATAAATTAGGATAAAGCTATCTTGATGTTATTTGTTGGTGAGCATTTAAGAGGATGTTCCTACAATAAATTATGCTAAAGGTATCTTGATGTTCTTTTATATTGTCCCTGCATATTTGAGGGATTTAAGTACTGAGGCTGGTAATGCCACAGTATGCACACTATTTCCTGCTCCCTTCCTTTTGGGAGGGAATTACAGGCCCCCTGCGTGCTTAGCTCTGGTCGCGGTGGGCCCGTGGTTTCATTCACACTGGTGGTTTTGTCAGCTTGCTCCCAGGTAATCATAATGGCAGATTAACAGATGCCAGTGGCCATAGGACTTTAGACCCAAAAATTACAAAGGTATTACAAGCAGGCCAATACGAATGATACTCTTGTTGGTCCATATTTTAAAATGGACAAAATTCTTTACCTAATCCAGTATTTCCCATACTGTTTTGACTGCTGTACCCCCTTGATAAAGTTGTCAGCCAAGTACCCTCTTTCGAGCAAGGAACATTTTGTGGAGGGAGGACAATGAAAATGTACATAGATGATATTTAAATGGGAGGCGTGTATACTTACGAGGACTTGTGCTTCACTTGAAAGTACCTTGCAATCCTGCAAGGTAGCCCCATTTGAGAGACGTCGACCTTATCGTTCCCCCGTAATGCACGGAAGCACCAATAGCTTGCATTACTGTTTGTGAGTGGCCTACTTACACCCGTGTCTGTGAGCAGCAGCAGCAGCAGCCCCAGTCATGCAGGTAGGCCTACTGCCTGGAGCCAGACAGGATGAGCTACGGGGACACTGCTTTCCTGGAATGCCACCAAACACAGGTCAGGGAGGACATTCAGGCCTATTTATAGGCCCTTCACCTACATCTCGGCTGCAATCTAAACGCTATTCTCTCTATTCCCTCGGATTAGGGATTGGTCATGATAGCCAACAATATGTATCTACTTCTATTCTTGGCAAAGAAATGTTTCTCTTTTTTATTGTGTTGTTTCTTTGCTCGGTCAGGTATTTTTGTATTAAAGCATATTTTATTCATTACAATTCTAGGAGGATTATTTGGAAAGCACCCAGAGATGAGCATTATCAATATCATGATAATGATATTCATAATCTAAATGATATAATCTAAATGTTGTTTTCTAAAACGTTTGCACCAGGGAAATCCTATTAAGTAACTGAATCTGAGGAATCCAGAAAATGAATTTAAACCGTAGCTAAAATAAGACATTGATATCTTTTATACTACTATTCTCCCCAAAAATCGTACTATTCTCCCTAAAAAGTATGTGGGAGTGCAGTGACCCAACCGCCACCTTTCAGTATTCTGTTTTCTCTGGCCTGGCCTTTTTCAAGTGAGTGTTTTCATATGATCCAACAACCCCCGTCATGATCCTAGATACATGGGCACACATACAACGGATGTTGCCAAACGCAACGGTAATCGGACTCCAAAGACTGGCACACAGGTCTTTAATACTATCATGGTACCCAGGTGGCTATTTATATTCGATAAAGTGTCGTAAGCGGCCAGGGATATGGACCCTCAAGATCTAGAGACTATAGGTCTGGCAGAGATGGAGGACAGAGGAGAAACCTCTACATGTGACGACTACTGCATAGGTCTGCCGGAACCCACTTTGTTACATTACAATATGGGTAGTATATATGCTCATTTACACCTGTTTCTTTCTCCATGTTGCCTGCTCCCAGATCTCCCCGCTAGTTTTATCCACTGGATGACGCCAATCACATTATCCTGCTGGCTTTTGCTGGTGAATTAGCGAGGATATCTGGGGACAGGCAACATGTACGAAATAATATTCTGTTGATTTGCATACACTTGATATGATATAAAGCCATTTGAAAATTGGCGAAGAAGTCTTCTAAGAAGACACATCATAGCAGGAGTCTTAGGAACCTGTGTGTGTGTGCGTGTGTGTGTGTGTGTGTTGAAAATCTTCCAAAGATCCTCAATGCTTTTTTGAAGGATGACTCGGTGGGGGTACAGACAATCCAGAAAGCAGCAGGAAGTGAAAATACTTCCAAATGCACATCCCATAACAAGCCCCTATGCTTCATAGTATTATTCACGCTAGACGCCACAGCACCCTTGCATGTCCGACATTTCATCTTGATGCGTTGACGCACGCACACACGCGTGTCATGTTGGTTCACACATTTGCCATGCCCATCTATGATTGATGGATTTATTTTTCAATATGTACATCACACAAGTTTATGTGATGGATGTTGGTGAGATATCCATCAGAGTCAGATAAACAGATATGTTTGTGTGTTGTTCCAGGGAAATATAAATGCAGAAATCAGTATTCCAGGGGAAGAAGATTGCCCTTTGCTAGTCGTGCAAGCTTTATGAAAGAATTACCGGCACAAAAGATAGATTTTGATGTGGCTCTTCATATCTTGATGTGGCTGGTCATATGTTTCTACTTTGGGTATGCATTGTAAGATGTGAGTGAGAGAGAGTGAGAGGGAGTGAGAGGGAGTGAGAGAGAGAGTGAGATGGGTGTAGCCTAATGGACCAGCCAAACAAACACGATGAGTAAAGCCAGAGATGGGAGCATTGGCTAGAGGAAGAGGGCGGTGTGGACTATGAGAGATGGACGGAAAAAACACCTGACAGTGTTGAAAGCCCCAGGGGGAAATGGAAAATGAATTAAAGAATAGAATCGGAAGGACAGTGGCTGGAGCGCCTGTGTCGAGTATTAAGTTCCTCCTTGCTCAAGCAACATCATTTTCATTTTCTTGTGGGCTGACTTGATGAGCAAGAGCTTCACGGAAGAGAAGGGCGAGGGATTGTTTGGTTTCCCTGTGCGTGATTTAAAAAAAGCCAAGCTATCCTGATCGGCAGCTATGTTCTTTACGTCTATTTTGTTTTATTCTCCCAACCTTTTAAGCACTTCAATTATGATTTTATTAATTTTATTATTTACTCTCTCAAGCTTTCACACATTCCTCCTCCGTGCCTCACCTGTCATAGCCAAGCTCCAGGTTGAAATGGCAGCTTCCAGGAGCCATTGCACCCCGCCGGCTCTCCACTCCGCCACGCATCCCTGTGTTGCCTCAGCATTCTGCCGCACAGTCCTCGCTTGCACAGTCACACACGTTTGCCTTCGCCATGTTTGCCCTGAACCACCACCACCACCACCACCACTAGGCCTGAAGAGCCAGTGGAAGTGCGTCGAGCCCGTTATGTGTAGAATTTACATGATTGTAATTATAGGAAATGGTGTGCCCTTATTTTCTTGGATGATTGTGGATTTGTCACACGCTCTAGGTTCATGGTTTGCGTGTGTGCACGCAGCATGGCAGCGGGCCAGGCCTGTGCAAACAGATGTCAATTCCAATCGGCCGAGAATGCAACAGAGCAGTGACGCAGATACACGGCTACAGGAAGAGATTACCCGCAGCAGCACCAACACCACCCACCCGTCCCTTCGCGCTGGGGAGATCACTACTGGAGGAAGCGTAGCTCGACAGTCCAGTAGATGGGTGAATTGACAGAGCGTTAGTCGTTAGGGTTGATACGATTTAGGGTTGGAAGGATTTGAAAGGATGGGGAAAGAAAGTAATTAAAAAGCAAAAAAAACGCTTTGCACAGGCGGAGGAATCAGGTTTTTTAAGCTATGGGGCAAGTATCCCTAGTTTAGGGACACAGTTGGACAGTAAACTGTCATTCAGGAACAAATAAAGGGTGTTTGAGTTTTTCTTTACATTAGCCCTTCTGTTGACATTATAGTAGACTAGTCGGTACCAACATGAACTGCCTTCAAGGGAAATGCTACGTCAATCGAGTTAGCTAATGGTTGACTTTGGCTTGCAATGCTTTGTGAGTTATGTCTTTTTTCACCACACTTGAATAAAAATGGGGTATTCAGATAAATAAGTAAAAAATCTTTTTTATTTGCACAATACGTTAGTCTCTTCGTATTGTTGCTGTTCTCCTTCGGTGGTCATTGGCATGTTAAAAGCCAACTAGTACTGTTACACTGTTATTTGGCTGCAGCTGTGATTACAGCCGTAATTAATGCTGAATCACAGGAAGCACTCTGATTGAAGAGCGTTGCCATGGCAAGAGTACACACACTGAAAAAGAAAAGTCTGTTTATAAGCAGCTATAAACACACTTTGGAAGGCATAGTGACATGTTGTTTATTAATTCTGTGTGTATACTATGTGTCTGCATTGGATTTGCAGTTAAATGGAACATGCTCTTAATCCAAACCATAGCGGAAAAAGACTAGAGTTGTCCATAATTCATCTTGAATGGATCACGGGCTCACAGTTGTGATGGAAGTAACAATAACGGTCCTAATGTAACATGGTTGTGGCTACATGATAAGGCTAAATAACAGGATCACAAATGCGCACGCACGTATAAACGCACACGCGTACACGCGCCTACTATGTAAAGTGCTTGGATGTCTTGAACGGCGCTCCATAAATGCAATAAACCCATGCATCGACCGCATTGCCCACAAATGGGTTTCCTCAACTTTTTGCTCCATTGAGTTGTTGAACCATTCTTATCCTTCCCAACAAATAGTCACGTGTGATCAAAAAACACAGTACAACACAAACTGAAGTGTTGGGACATGAAGTAGAGACACCGGCCTTAACCTTTACTTCATGATTTGTTAGTGGGTATTAATGATTTTCGATTGTCTTATGTGTGTGTGTGTGTGTGTGAGATGAATTTTGGCAGGGGATGTAATTTAAACTGAAAATGGCACGGGAGACGTTCCTCCATCTGATGGTGTCCGTGTGACTCACACAGCAGATGGGATTTCATTAGCAGACTTCAGGATAGAGGAGGATAGGGATAGAGGAGCGGCTGATATTCCCAACAGGGAGAGTAGAGATTGTTTTATGTGGTTTGTATGCCTAATGCTTTCCATGCCATTTGTTAGTAATTGTGATATAGATTGTTTCATGTTGTTGTATGGATGAAGCTTTCCATGCCTTGTATTAGTTATTGTGATCGTCCTTTAGAGGCTGGTTCAAGAGGGAAGCCTTCTCAATATTAACCTTACACCCATCTGCTATTTGAGCTAATCATGATGGAAATGTCACAAGATAAATACCATTTTCCAATTGTTTTATGGATTTTCACCACCGCCGGGAAACCAATCAAGTACTAAAATTTGAAATCCTCATGGGGATGTCCTCTACACATCATTCTGAATGACTGTAATTTTTTTTGCCAATACCAAAGGGCATTGGCAAAGCCGTAGCTGGTTTGTTTTTCAAACGAGGGCTGCAACGATTACAATTTACTATGAAATAATCATTAGTTGCAGACAGTCCTTTTTCATGTGCAAACGTTGAACCAAATTGCAAGGGATTGCTTGTATGAATGCATCCTACGCCCTGCTAATCCTGGGTGTTCAGTGTGGCACTCTCGACTCGTGAGAGTCGAGAGAGGGAGTAAATGAAAGCTTGGCTGGAGAATGGGAGACCTCTGACAGAAACGTTGACGAGATGGTTGATAAGAGATTGCTCGACTCGAGCAAATATAATATTATCCATGCGGCTTTTCTATAGTGGAAATATGTATTCTAATGATAATATACAACTCCTTACTGCTCCAATTGAAAGGTTAAAGGATAATTTATACAGATGTCTTTTAAATTGATTTTACACACATCGATACCCCTGTTTTTGGTCAAGTTCTTCGTTGATTGATCAACTGGGTGGTGTCCGTCCATACTAAATATTTATGATTCACTGAAGTAGCCTCTGTCTTCATATCCATTCGTTTTCCATTAGCCTGTGGTTTGAAAACAGTTTATATTCCCATTCCAAAATGTGATTATTTAGGTATTAGTCACTGTTTTGTTTAAGTGGTTGTTTGAAGTTGATTTGTCTAAAACAGCTGCAGACTCTTCAGCCTGCATTTTGTTTGCCCCTGGGTTTTTAGGTTAAGCAGTGGGATTTCAGATCTATTCAAACTTGTTTAAGTTGTTCTACCTGTTGGTTTATAATTCTGATGATTGAAATAGAAGGTCTACGCCGATTTGATGTAACTTAGCTATAAGGCTCTCGAGTTTGTTAGCAGCTAATAGTGTCTCGTGAAGACAGGTTGTCAATTAGAGTTCCTTACAGGCGTATATTTGATGAGTGTTAAGGGTGACAGAATTGTCCCTAGCAGTAATTTAAACTATAATATTACTGAGCCCCCTCTTGACTTTCCATGTTTGTGACCAATAATTATTAAACTAATGCATACCCTTGATTTATCCCTTTCCCTCCCAAATCTCCTCCCATCTTTCACAAACCAACCCAAACCCCAGACAGGTATAGTACATGGTACAGACATAGTTATGTTTGAGGCGGGGAAGCTGAAGTGGAGGAGGCCTTCTAACAAGCGAAGAACCCTGGTGTTAATAGACTAGTGAATTCCTCTGCTAACCACAAATGCTGACTTCTAATCTAGATGTATGGTAAGCTTGGCGCGAGAGGGGTGTCAAATATCTGTGGTCAAATTGAGGTTGGTTGTGGACTAAGGAGAGAAGGATAGAAAGCACTGCATTTAGGTTGCCGTTTATTTTGACACGAGAGGATCTTGTAAAAGATGCAGATTTCATCTCTTTAAAGATGGAAAGGTCTACTTTCCACGAAACTTTGCTTCGCGCTCGGGTGAAAATGAGCATTAACTATCACTGTTGCATTGCTCTCATTCTCATCTATAAAAGGAGAACAACAAGTAACTAACTAGCATTCTTGTTGCTAGACATCTGCCTGTAGATGGTGCGCTTCCTAGGACAGAAGGGATGGAAGTCTTGTACACGTTTTCCCATATCTTCATCTCATATCCCCTCCTCCTCCTTCACGTCTGCCTGCTGCTCCCTCACCATGATTTTTTTTTGTTCTCGATGACCTCGTTTCAGCAGTGAACAACAGCATACTCCATTTTCCATATGAACTCTCTTGCAGTTTGTTCCATTTTAAAGTAGGTTTTTGGATTCAGATGTCTGTTTTTGGCACTCAATATGTCAAAACACTCCATGTGGTTTTTTGTAGAATATCGTGACAGTCCATTTATATGTTCTATGTATGAATATTTAATATATATTATTCACATATTTAGATTTATAGTACTGGAACAAATATTAGCTTACAGCGGTCCTATTTGCCCAAAAAGCCAATAAACCATTTTTATAAGGTTTCAGACACGTCTGTTGAATACCAAAATTGGCTACATACCCGTTTTATGTAGCTTTTCAAATAAGCTGCACTTACTCAGAAATAAAAAAAGATATTGCTGAATCAGCTGTCCTCCACAATTCTTTCCTTTCCATCTCAAATTAGGTTATGCTAGTTTAGGCAAAATCATTCTTTATGATCTCTTTTTGCCTGGAGGAGAGGCACACAGCAAACACTGTGCAGGAAGCCTGACCGGTTTCTCGCTTTATGCTTATGGCTATTTGTACACAAATATATTCCATTATTCTCCATTGGTGAACAACTACTGCATCATCAAGCTGTGTTTTTCGTTTTCAGACAATAATAGGAGTTCATAGGATCTTCCCATGCACAAAGTAGGATCATTGTTGTTACAGTCAAGCAATGGGGCATATTCTTTATTCGGATCGATGTGTAAAGGCATACTCGGATTAAGGATTTCTCGAGAAGAGAATGGTAAATGTATGTCTGAAGAGTGGTCGTTGCTGAGACCATATGGCTGCTCACGAACATCAAGGGGACTCCATGCAGGGCAGGGGGCCGCTAGGATGATGCATGGGCTTCTCTTACAGCAATAGAGTTGGGGTTATGGGAGCCCGTTTATTAATTAGGCTGTTGTCTTGAGGTAGCTACAGTTACCTGAACGCACACTATACCAGATGGAAATATTGTGTGGATGCTCTTGCATATCAGTTGCATACAACATTATGCATTTGAAGCTGCACAAACTGAAAGTTGAAAAGGTGAAATCAAAAATACACAATGCAGCATCCCTATTACACATCAGTGGTGACCTCAAAATATTTTGCATCGTCACTTCTGAATCGTCAGGCCAGTCCACATTTGTTGTGACCCTTTTGCATTTCCAGAAAAAGAATTGGTTGAAATGTTGCGCTCTCCCTTCTGTGGGGTAAAAATACATGTATTTCATACATCAATACGCTAGTACTACATTGTTATAAGCTGGTACCAAGGTCGTTAAGGGATTCAAATTACTTGCACAGGCAGCCAGTTTTTACTCTGGAAGAGAACCCAATAACGTACAAACATGACACCTGTACCATATTAAAGCTTTATGCAAGAAGTAGGAAGCAATTAAACAAGATGCTTAATTGCCTTTATTTGATCATTTTTCCGTAGAAAGTGTCAAAGGAGTGCTCTTTCAACGGTCTCATTGAGAATGTGATGGCCAGTGACTGTTATGGGGTAATAATACTTGTTAAAGCACCATTGATTACTGAGATAAAAAAAATAAGTCTAGGCTCTGCATTATACAAAAAGACATAACACAACAAAAGCATAAACAAGCCACACCATTTTGGCAGATATTTTAACAGCTTCTCAAGATGCACCCACGAAAAAAAAAACTCCAGACTATTTGAAATGTTAACGACAGCTGAGTGGGAGTGGTTCCAGGTATCAATGTTTCTTCCAATGCGATCATCAGCGATCACAGCGAGACCTGCTGGGGTAGGACTGACCACGATGTCAGGAACACGAAGCATATGCTTTTGATTGTTGATGAATCTCATTCAGTCTGCGTATTTCACCTACCTTTGGAAATTATGTAAATTCTCCATGATTTTGTGGCATTATATTTAGGTTTGTTGTTGGTTTGTTTGTTATTTAAGGATAAAAAACTTCCATTTTTCTATCTAAATTAAGTCCTGTTTATAGAATGATTCTTACTGAAGTTTAGTTGGAGTCATACTTTGATGGAACCATCCATTCTGAAGGGTTCAATTAGTGTTCATATAGCACCAAACCAATGAGAACTAGAGTAAGAAATGGAAAAAGAGATTAGTTTATTTAAACACACACGCACACGCACACAGCCTGTTGGGAACAGACTGCATTTGCTTGACTAAATACCAAGAGTCTGTGCTCACTCTGCCATACTACGCCGCTTAATGACGTTTCAAATGAAACCATGGCAAGACATTAACCACTTAGCGAAATATACATGTCCACCCGCTGTAGAATGAATAAACCAATTGATTGGAATTCTGAAATTGTTTCAGGCTTATTGAAATGTGCCTTTAGGGGGTAGCTGAATTGGCACGGCAATCTCAATATAGTGAAGGAAGGATGGATGCATGGAGTTGAGGAGAGAATCTATGTTCATCTCAGCCCTTTCTCCTTTCTGCCACTGTGGTGATTTGTTGTGATGGAAGGACGTGACTTGAATTGCTAGGGACACCTCTCTCTCTACAAGGAACGGCAGGAGTCCATTTTGTATAAGCCAGGAAGACACCTGATACACTTTTTTTTATGTGCTCATACAATTGCATGCTTATACATCACCATATATTTGCGTTAGTGGGCTTCTGAAGGTGTTTGCTCAGCATAACCCTTTTTTCCCTTTGCTAAAGAGCCTTGATGGATTCACCCATTTCCCAAGGGGAGATTCTCAGGCTTTGTGCCATCTGCTCTGAGCTAATGTTGCCTTGAATAGGCTGTACAGTATGGGACCAGGCAAAAGTGTACATTCTGAATTGTCAAGGTGTTTTATTTATCCCATTCACAGGGTAAAAAAAGGTCATAAATTATGGCATAAATAGCAACAAGAATGGCCGAACGGAAAGAAAGTCGTTACAGAGACGGGGTATACGGACGAGTTATTAAGAGTTGTAATATTATAAATATAAAGTGTGCAGATGAATATGAGTATGGAAATTTGGTGATGTAAATCAACGGTCCATAGACCATGAGCGGAGCATACATCGGGGTGATCAATATGATCACTTTGATGAATGAAGCTGGTTGAGAAGCCTGATGGCGTGTGGGAAAAAACGGATTGTGAGTCTGGTAGACTGTGCCCCATTAACACCTTCCAGACGGCAGAAACCTGAACAGTCCATCGCTTGGGTTGCTGTAGTCTTTTGTAATTCGCCCCCCCCCCTGCTTTCCTAAGGCATTGTGTGGTTTACGAACGTGTTCTGTCCATTGACGCGATAACCTCATTCACGTTTCGCCAAAAACCAACGGCCTAAACGGCCCTTTCTAATGAGACCGTTGGAAGATCAACAACATGACTCCGTCTGTGCCCGGCGCCCAGGGTCTGTGAGCGGCAGCCGTTGGGCGCCACAGTGGGTGGGCGGAGCAAAGGAGAGATAGTGATGAAAGGAGGGAGTTAATGAGACAAGATGTATGGAGCTGAAACGATGCACGTACACAGTCAAGAAGAATGAATGAATCGCTACACGGTTAAAATAGGGTTTCACCTCGTTCTGTTTTCATCCTACTCCCTGCCAGAACCCGGTCCCTGACCCCGAACTCCTCATGTCCGCCCTGCCCTCACCTCCCTTACCTGCCAGAGTCCGGTATCTGACCCCCACTGTAGATTGATCAGGCAGTAAATACATTTTGCCTTCAACCTGTTTTTCATCCCTCTCCCTGCCAAACATCTGTCTGTATCCCCCCCCGCTACTCTTGATGAGTAGATCAAACAGTTGAGTTGGATTCACCTTCATCCTGTTGTCATCCTCAATCCCTGCCAGCCCTCCGTCTGTAACCCCCTACGGTTCTAAAGGATTTGATCAAGGGAGCAACTGAGAGGTTGGTATTGGCATCAAATGGCCTTCTTTCATCGTTGGTCTGTCCTCACAGACTGTGGGAGATCTGGGACATCCTACCCAGGTATCACACCCCGCCAACATAGAGATGGAGTGGCTGGTTTGGGATTGGCCGTTCTCTATACCGGTAACTGTACGGTACGGTCACCCGAAAGGAAGGGGTTGCACCTTTTTGTTTATTAACTAGGTACTCGATAGCCCCGCCATTGTGATGTGTTTTTTGTTACAATCTGTTTTGTCATAAATTAAAAAAAAACACAATGGGAGAGGAGACAGAATGGGGGGGAGAGAGTAGCAGAGTGAAACATGGAAGAGGGTCGACCATGTATTAGGATTACGCTGGTTGTTGGGCATCCTGCAGGAGCCCGTGAATAAAGGTTTGAATCTTGGCTCCGTGGTCTGTTTGGGACAACAGACACTGATTTGAATGATTCTTCTTAATTTAGCGAGCAAACCAGGAGTCGAGAAGAGGACTACATCAAGAGCTAATTTCTTCGACAGATGGCGGCATGCCCTTTGTCACGTTCCAAAACATCTTTTGTTGGTTGCCACGCAACCAACTGTCCCCAATCTACTATATGGTCTCTGGCTCTGACCCAGTTCTGTTGTTGCGGCCGTTGACGCTGCTAGCTTAACAAATAACATTTACAAAGTGTGAATGCACCGAAGAGCAAACCGAGTGGGCGGTTCACAGTGCATGCATCTACATGCATGTGTTCGCAACCTTTGCGCTCTTGGCCTCGCATAGTGTGTTGAAAGGCTAATCCTGGCATTTTGGCTCAGACCAAGCGACCGCATGTTGTTTTCATACACAAAGACATGCTTGCATTAATACACCCACTGCTTTGGATTTACTGAGGACTGGGTGATCAACTAGGTTTTTGTTAGCCTGTTGGGTATACCTAGTCAAAGCTGCAATGGATGGTCCGGAATGGATGCATGGATACCAAACGATCCAATCACAGGACTAGACTAGAACTACCCCATCATTGTTGACTTTTCAAGCAATGGTAAGACAAAGGGACTCTTTTTGGCTTTTGTGCTGTTCAGTTTTAAGTGTGCAGGTGGACAGTGATCGATCTAACAATGTAAAGCCGGGATTTGTGGGTAGGAAGGT
>OOFH01061421.1:0-15089 GCA_900323355.1 Merlangius merlangus | reverse complement strand
AGAGGGAGAGAGCGAAAAGGGAGGGAGAGAGAGAGACAGACAGAGAGAGAGAGAGAGAGAGAGAGAGAGAGAGAGAGAGAGAGAGAGAGAGAGAGAGAGAGAGAGAGAGAGAGAGAGAGAGAGAGAGAGAGAGAGAGAGAGAGAGAGAGAGAGAGAGAGCTGAACTCAGCCAAGGGCTATTTTGCATCACCTAAAAGAGACAAATAGATCGATAGATCTATCGATCCATCTGTCCATCTATAACACACTTCGCTCGTACGATTATTCTCATGATGGATCTTGCGAACCATGGTGAATTTCTTTGGAGCGTTTCCCGAAACTCCTCTTAACATGAACGCGCGTTGACTGCACTCACGACATTCGTAGGATTGTAACTGTTTGACACCGTGCTGAAATGGGTTCCGTACTGAGGGAGACGCAGGAATGTCGCAGGAACATGCGGTTAAAAAGCGTTAAAATATCTTCCCATCAAGGCCAACAGCAGAGTAGCCTACGAAAAGTATAGACTGCAATAATTTGAATGCTAAAGATATTAAAACACAATTGATTAGGCCAAGGCCGACATATGTATCGGTGCTAATCCTGAATGCGCTGTGCTTACATTTTTTCACGGCATTTTGTGCTGATTTCTGAGACATGCTTTGCACAGCAAAGAGAGCAGACTTTATCTGATTCCGCCTAAGGTTTCATTGATTGGCTTGCACCCTCTACTCTAGAATATTTGTAGACATTAAAAATGCAACGTTCCATTAATTCATTATCATTCAAACACAGAGGCTAGGTATTGACACACGGCTATTGCTGACCCGATTAGGAGAGCTTGGTCTAGACCCTTCCCATATTGTTGGGCAGGATGATGAAGGCTATAGGTCCTTTACGCTGCCAAGCCGGTTCAAGCCGGTTAAATTATTTTCGCAATAAATTATGTTGTTGACTTCTAACATGTCTATCTTTGCTGTTTAAATCTAACAGTAGTCTATGAGTAATATATCGGCAGTAACCACGGTTTTTGGTTGTCAATTTGTGCCAGCTGGGCATTCGGTGGTATTGGATGTGTTTTAATAAAACACATCCAATACACGGAATGTCCGCTGGTGACGCCACTGAGGCTAACGATGCTCTTAGCATCCTACAGTACCCCTGGAGTCCTCGTTAGTGACGAGCGTTTTCACGACGTTCGTTACCAACAATGCTTTCGGGAAACGGTATGAAAACTGTACGATGCTCGTATGACGCACTTCAAGATCCACTTAGGCTAACGATGCTTTCGGGAAACGGGGCCCTGGTTACATGGGAAGAATGAAAACAAATGGCTTCCATTATATGGTACTTGGGAGCACATTCAATTACCGTTAAACAAAATATGTTGTTGTTTTTTCTTTGGAAAGTTGTGCAAAGTTTAAATTAAGTTGCACAGCAGGACGAGCGCTGTTCAAGAGCATGCAAACAAAAAAAACACACAAACTATTATGGATGACCAACCAAAAAGGTAAACATCATAACTGGAGTCTATTGATCAACCAGACATTATTATTGTAGGTAGAGCTCTTGGATATATGATGAACAGTAAGTTTAAACTGAACACTTTGATCCTGTTCTCTAATCTGATGGCAGCCTATGCTGCCCTGGTTTGAGCAGAGGACAGCTTTGCTTGATTAATTGTAGAAGTTCAGTAATCTCTCTCTCTTTATCGTCCGCTCAGGTTCTATTGCTTTTCTATATCAAATTGTACTTGTCCTTGTGTGTGTCCATCTTTCTCTCTGCTGGGCCCCTGCTGAATTGCTTAACAGCCAGCGCACATAACAAAATGACTGAAACTCGCCTCTGATGACAACAGCAGCCTCCAATAGGAGGCTGCTGTTTCCATAGGAGGCTGCTGTTTTCATAGGAGGCAGGAATTAGTGAATGCAAGACAGACGACGGGAAGGATTCGCTTCGACTCTGCTAATTAAGATTTTTATATAATTACAGGAAGAGTATTATCTTTAGACCACATACACAGATAACATTTTAAAACATGGAAAAAACACATTATAAAGAACACATTCAACTCAATTCATACAGCCTCATTTAAATATCAGATTACCTGTGTGCATGTAGCTGTAGATATTCATCTAATGAGACAGAAAGGGCCCGTGGACGCACACACTATTTGGTACAGATAGAGGCACAATTTCAACAGGTGTATTATCGGCTGTGGTTAGATGGATTGGACAGCAGTTGGCTGTAAAAGGGCGAGGTGGTTTGGGAAGCGCTGCAGTAGAGAGCACAGTTCCTCATGTCACTGTGGTCTGGTAGAAGATGGTCGTATGGAAGCAGCCATGGCATCAGCTTTGGCAGAAACATATCAGCCAACAGACATAAATGTGCACTGTTCAGTCGTCCAACAGTATTTGTAAAACAAATTAGATGTGTCATCTTGCCCTGTCGGTGCTGTTACACTATTTCAATTGGCTGAATGTGTTGCCTGTCAAGTCATGGCTTTAAATCAATAGATTTCAGCAAAGACCAGACTCTCTTACGAAAGGGAGTGAAAATAATTTGCCAGATAGACTTGTAGAGCCGGTCTGCCCACCTCTGCCCCGTGTCCCCACCTCTGAACACTGACACCCGCTCCAGGTGAATTCAAGCTGGTCAAGCACACAACACACTACAATAATCAGCTCCTCCATTAGGAGTGTTCTCCATCTCTCTCCCTCCCTGGGGGGTTTTGGTGTAATGCACAGCCCGTAATGGAGCGGAGAGTCCACTGGCAGGGCTGCTGTGTGCACAGTTTATCGCTACATGACATCAGCAGCTCCCAGCTGTAGTCCACTCAGGCGGGGAGAGTACCCTCATTAGGAGACGGCGGGGAAGGCTTCACCACCACCAGGATACAGACCAGAGATGTCACCATCATGTAAAGAGATGTAGTCTGTAATCTAAACACTACGCTCAAATGTAGTTTCTCACAATGCTCTCTCTCATGCATCGCGGGAAAAAGGGTGAATATAGTAGGATGTCTTCCCCTTTGTCAGGAGATTACCGTGTTGTCAAGGAGGCGAGGACGCTGCCGCAACAGTTCAGCAGTGTTTCGTCGGTCTGCTCTGTCCAAACTATTGTTTTGTATCTTTTAAAACAAGCTATTTCTGTCACTTTCAGTAAACAATCCCGTGTTTCTGACAGGAGCTGAAGTTAAACATGCAGGAGTCAGCAAAATATATATATTTTAACAGAGCCAAGAAGAAAATGATACCAGGCTTGGCACAAGTCAAGAATAGGATACATGTTCAGTGGGCCCACAGAATAAGCTAGCTAGAGGCTTGAAGTGACATCACAGTCACTTAAATTGAGGCTCCAAGTGACAGTCAGTAAGATGGAGGCTCGAAGTAGGGCTGGGCGATTAATCGAAGTTCGATTTCGATTTTAGCGTCAAACAATCAGAAAATTAACATAATCGAGTTTTCGATTATTATTATTTTTTACTATATTTTTTTTGCCCTAGCCCTAGATCGAAGTGACATCAGAGTCAGTTAGGTAGAGGCTCAAAGTGACATCACAATCAGTTAGATAGACCCGCCCATTCTGCCGGCGATTTGAGTTCGCCCTGCACATGGGTCTGGAGAAGAGCAATACATTTCTTTCTGCTTGTGATACGCTTTTGCGTATTGAATGATTGGACTTATTCCAAGTCCAAATTTTTGTCAGAGTATTTTATGTACCGATAGCTGTTCAGACAAACAATTTCAAGAAATATGACAATAAAATGCTTCTTGATACCTTACCTTTAATTCACAGATTATTATTAAAACGAACGAATTACATATTTTTTTATTTTTACAAATAAAAAAATATTAATCTCAACAATTTAATAATAAAAACAAAATGTCTATAAAACAGCTGTATGAATGAAATCCACAGAAGTTTATGACCAATAGTTGGTCAGGGTTGCTGAACTTCACAGCGATACCATCTCAACCATATCCACCATGCTGTTTACTTTGTACTGAAAACAAGCTCACAGCACTATATAGGCTGGGCCTGTTCGACTGCTCTGAGGTATCCCTTAAAATCAGGGGGTCTAGTTTACTTTTCAAGTTATTTTCTCTCAAGCTTTAAAGGCCAACGTGACAGGTCCAACATTCAAAGACCCCTATAACCCCTCAAAAGTCACTCCAGCCGATTTAGGCCTTTATTTGGGCAAGGAAACACTTCTACCCTGACAGTAAGTAGGTAGAAAGAGAAACTTAAACCAGGCACCATTTGGACAACATTTCTGGGAAAAACACAACATTGAGTCCCGTTTTTCATTATAATGTGTAGGTGCAGAATTGACTTCATGAGCAGAAGAGGCTACATGCCGACAACCCACTGCAAAGTGCAAAGGGTGTGTTATTGCTCCCCAGGGAAAACCCATTTCTGTGCAAACAGTTTTACGTGAAACTCCTCTGGACTGGATAGGATTTCATGATAACTTGTTCAGTAGGTAAAAACCCTGAAGCCACACACACACACACACACACCTTGTAAAACTGAGGGGGTATATTCTGCCTTCTTCAAGGAGACGGCCTTCTTGGTTCACTGGAGAAGAGAGTAAACCTCTTTAGAACAATTTGCATACTCTACTCTTTTTTTCTTCAAGACACTCGCATGCAAGAATGAGTAGACGACATCTGTGTGTAGGCAAAAAGTGTGATTAACTGTTTACAAGTGCAAAAACACCAACATAATCTTTATTTTTGCTGACCACATGTTTTTTATCCCGATGAAAGCCTTGTAAGGAAAGTTTCTCTGCTGCTTTCTCGTAGAACGCACCATCTTTCCCCGTCTTCGTTAAATGCGACTGCATCACCTTCTCTCCCGTGATGGTCAGCAGCTCGCGGATTTCAAAGTCTCTCCAGTTGGAACTCTTCATGTTGATGTCACTGCAACACCTCTACCCAAGTCCCGCCCCTGGTACCACGATGCCTTTGAATCACATTTACATGAAAATAAAACCACAAATATGTGTAGGGTTCGAGAGGTTAAATAGGGGTGCGAAATCAATCGGTATATTAACTCGGTCAGTGTAAACGTGTGGACCATGCCTGGAAAATGGCAGGAAATAAGACAGCCATATTTGGCAGTGTACGCTTACACAGAGACAAACATATTCTTGCTCAAGTACATATAAATGGGGAAAACCATCGGAGTAGCAGCTGTATGTTAGACTCTGATTTTAGAAGAGACTGTTCAAATCAAATCTCAGCGGAGATGAAACCCTGCTGTTTGTACACGCATCAATGCATTATTAATGAGTTGGTGCAGAAACTCCAGTTCCAGATGTACGCGTTAGCATAAACACCTCCGCTGTTTGGCATTCCGTCAGTCAGTTGAAGGTAAAGACGATTGTGTTCTGCCGGGATTTAAGGAATAAGATGGTGTGTTACTAGTGGATGTTTTGTACCAGTAGCCACATTTATATGTGGAAACATTGCAATGACTAGAGTTTCTGCGCGTGCTTTGCGCTCACTCAACCTCTAGTTGTAATTGTCGATAATGTAACAACTTTCTGATCATAACGTAACTTTTTGCCTATAATGTTACAACGTATAACATTTATGTGATTACATTACGTAATGAAGCAAGCATAATAATTTCCTCCTTACATTATGAAGCAAGCATAATAATTTTTCGACCTATAAGCCGTTTTCACAAATTTTTACCGCATTTGTATGTCAGGAGATTCTACCCTGATGGTGATTCACACTTAATGCTTTATATGCGGCCATCGATGTTGTTTAGACATCAGTAGAATCAACGGTAGGTAAGGAAGGGTGGGCTTGCAAGGGGCGGGATATGGCGTAGGGTTTAAGTTCGCAAGAGGCGGGATAAGTGTGGCCACTGTCCCTGCAGTTTGATTGACCATAGAAAAAATGGAGGCAGAATGGGCAGAACTCATCGGGATCATCTTAAATGTTGCTAAAATGATTCATCATGTATTCCTTTTCATCCACAAAATCCGAAACATTAATCGATGAAAGATTGGAGCATGAGTTAGAGACAAATAGAAGAAACAACGAAGAAGAAAGGCGTCGCGAACGACGTTACCGGAGAAAGAGAGCATATTTTTTCACTTAATTTCACATATAACCAACACTTGGACAAATGTAGTTGATTTCTGTGTTTAACTGCGAAAACAGGGAGTGAAAGTATGGGACACTATAATGTTCAGATGACTGTTGTCAGTAATACTAATAAAAAAACCATTTTCTATACACGTGCAGCTGTGAACTAATTTAATGTAATTTATTGTATGAAATGTACTTTTAGGGTTATGATAAGACCTATCTTTTAGCGTTCATCACAAAAGACTCTTAAAAGCAGTGCCAACCTTTAAATGTTTTAACCATTCAGCGAACAAAAGGCAATGCTGATTAACATTTAGGGAGCCACTCAATGACATGCAGAAGCGTCATCAACACACCCACTGAAGTGGTGTGAGAAATATCGACTTTCTACTCGTTCTAATTTCCTACGGAGAAAACAATACCTCAGGGGTAGCATTATTCAGGAGATTTTCAGGGTACAAATGTCATGATATGTTCACACATACGGCCCATCAGGAGAATATCAGGACTTACACGTGTGTCTGAAAACAGCTAGTGTGTGAGCATTTGATTACATTATAAAAGTTAATTTATGGGTAACGGGGGTAAATGTTCAATGGAAAGTGTAGTATACTATGCATGCAAATCAATTATTAAATAGCTTTTACTGTTATTCAGGTCTGAAAAGTGCAGGGGAGAGGAGGGATATCAATATCGCAAGACATTTCGGGAGGAGAGTAAAATTACATTTGAGCAACAAAGTGTAGTCTTGTGGTGGACTCTATAGACATAATTCACCATACTGTGTTATTGACATGTTTTCGCTGTCCCTTCAAGATCACGTAAATTGTGTGTTGATATGCCGGTCGGCGCGATGTTTGAATTTATGTGTATGCGCATGCGCATGCGTGCGGTGTATGTGTGCGTTCGCACGTGCTGTGTGTGAGCTTCAGGCCGCTTGGCGTGCGTGAGTGTATGCGGTGTGTGTGTATGCGGTCTGCTGCACTGACTTGAAACGTCTGCGTCGCCGAATATAGTGCTTTCATCTGAAATGTCGTTTGTGCTCATTGTTGTGTATCGTCCACCTTCCTCTAATGATTTTTATTTCACATTTAAAAAGCTACTTAAAGCATGTGATTTTAAAACCGAGTAATACTACTTGGCAATCTAAATTGTAACTGGTTAGATAAAACTAATAGGAAACCCCTTAAGAAGATTACAGATAGTCTGGATTTTACACAATTGTTGGAAGGTCCAACTAGAATAACTGCATCTTCCCAGACACAAATAGACTTAATATTAAGTAACAAGCCTGAAAGACTGGTTAAGACATTTAATTTTATTACTGGACTGTCCGACCATAATCTGACATTAATGTCCAGAAAACAAAGAAAGAAACGTTTTCATCATTCTAATAAACCTATAGAGCAACTCAGGATTCCAAAAAATGAAATGGCTAATTTCCAAAGAGCAGTGCAGCAGACTGATTGGAAACATTTACTCACTGGAAGCTATACAGAAGCAGATAGCAAAATGGTGTCTGCCAAGTTACATAGTCTAGTTAAGGAGTTTACTAAAAAGGTCAAAGGAAAGAAAAAAAATCAATGCACTTCCCTGGCTCAATACTGAAATATTCACCCTGATGAAGGAAAGAGACTCTGCATTAAAAAGATCATTGAAGACCAAATTAAATATTGACTGACATAGGTTCACTTCACTACGTAATGAAGTAATCAAAGTCATCAGAAAGGCCAAAGCAATGAGGCAAAGGGTAACACAAAGCTGATCTGGGAACAGATTAAGAATGTAATGGCAATTAATCACAGGCCTAGGAAGCAGTTAGAGCTGAATCTGAATGGTAAATTAATGCAAGATCCAGCACAACTAGCTGTAGCTTTTAATGAATACATTATAAATTCTGTGGCTGAAATTGCACAGAATTTTCCTTCAACAACTGCAAAAATTCTAGAAGTAGATGACAGCAAGCCTTCTTTCAGCATTCAACCTATTTCTGAACTTAAAACTCAAGCAATAATTAATTCTCTTAAGATCTCAACAGCAAAGGATATTCATGGTATGGATTCTAAAATGCTTCAATCTCTGCAAGAACACCGAGCCTACCCCATCACACAAACTATCAACCAGTCAGTAAGACAGGGTATATTTCCAACAACCTGGAAGACAGCAATTGTTACTCCTATATTCAAGCCAGACGACCCTCAGAACATATGTAACTACCACCTAATCAGAATTTTGCCTATAATTTCCAAGGTTGCTGAGAAATGTGTATCAGAGCAGCTTGTTTCTTTTTTAAATAATGGTCCATTTACTCTTCATCCCATGCAGTTTGGCTTCAGGGCCCACCACTCTGCGGAAACAGCTAACTGGTTCTTCTTAGAGGAGGTCCGAGCAATGGTCGACAAGGGAGGTGTTGTTGGGGCTGTGTTTTTAGACCTTCGTAAAGCTTTCGACACACTCAACCATCAGGTCCTTATTGCCAAACTGTCTGCTTTTAACTTCTCACCTTTAACACTCAAATAGATTGAGTTATATTTAACTGGTAGGAGTCAATATGTTTTTGTGAACAATCAACGTTCACCAGCTCTTAACTTATGCACTGGGGTACCTCACGGATCGATACTTGGCCCGCTTTTGTTTAGTCTGTATATTAATGATCTGTCGGTAGTTTGCGCTGACATCAAAATACAAATATATGCAGACGACACTGTACTATATGCCAAGACAAAAGATCTGGCTGCTGCTAAACTCAACACAGCTATGGACCAGATAACTCATTGGCTAAACCATTGCCTTGAACTTAATGTTAATAAAACCGTAGGAATGATTTTTAGCAAAAGACAATCAGGTCAAAACATAAGTATTGTGCCACAATGTAAGTATCTGGGCATTATCTTTGATTCTACTCTTTCTTTTAAAGCACACATTAAGAAAGTGTGCAACAGGGTCGAGTTTAGCCTAGCCAATTTTAAATATATTAGAAATTCCCTAGCTTTTAATGTTGCCAAACTTTACATGAATGCCATGATTATGTCACATTTTACATACTGTATGACAAGCTGGGGGCAAACTAACAGTTTGTCATTGAAGCCATTAGCAAGTCTTTACAAGAGAACACTCAAAGTGTTGGACCAGAAGCCTAACAGTTCACATCATTGTAGGCCTACTATATTAAATAACCGTAAACTGCTGAGCTGGGAAGATGTAATCAAATATGAAAACATCTGCCTGGTTTTCAAGATTCTGCATAACATCGCTCCTCCTCCTTTAAAGTCATTCATAATCCAACGTAACAGCAGCAATAAGATCACCAGAAGCGCCACACGGGGTGACCTTCTAATCCCATTTAGTCAACAATCATTTTCTGGGAGATCACGTGACCCGTCGATAGCAGTGCCGGCATAGTTTTTGGCTCTGCTCTCACAGTCTTATTCTTTCAATAATCCTATCATATACCTTGAATACTTTGACATATTATCATTATGAATCCTTCCCCAAACAAAGATGCACGGAAAAGGGAGATTGGACAATCGCCTATAAAGAAGAAATTCAGAGATTCGGCAATTTCTAAGGAAGAACTCGATGAAGCTAAAGCTAATGGGATAAAGCTAGCCCTCAAAGAACAACAACATGGTCTACAAGTGGCGTTAGCCTCCGCTGTCATGGAATTTGTGGACTCTTATCCTGGTCCCAGCGCTGCGTGATTTACGAACCAAAATCCAAAAAAACAATGAAACTGTGAAGGAGATCAGCAGTGAACTTGAGCATGTAGCCAAATCTACTAAAAAAGACCCAAGACCGCGTGGACTCTGTTCAGGCAGCTGCACGAGAGGATAGGCGCTCGGCCGTAAAGCACAGCTAGAACCGCTCACCACAAAGTTGACAGATCTGGAGGACCGGGGACGAAGTAATAACATAAGGCTGGTTGGCTTACCAGAATCAGTGGAGGGTGTGGATGCAATCGGCTACCTCAAAGATAACCTCCCCAAGTGGATTCCTTCATTGGTGGGCCGAGACATTGGCATTGAGCGGGCGCATCGTGTGTATGGAGGAGCGGCTAACTCCAACAAACCACGCACCCTCATCGTCAGATTACTGTGTTGGCAAGGCAGATCGGCTTCACATCCGTATATACTGCCCAAATGAGCCTGATAGAGACTTTTTTTTCTTACATTGGAAACACATTATTAGAACAAAATGACTTTAGTTCTTTAGTGGTGGGGGGTGATTTCAATGCAGTCCTTAATCCATCTATTGATAAATCTAATTCAGATGCAATAACCAATCCTTCATGAATGCACTTATCACAGACTTAAATCTTGTTGATATTTGGCGCATGCAGAATGCCACTGCTAGGGATTATACATTTCCCGGATAGATTATCTTTTTTTTAGCCCAACCTTAATTGCCGGGCATATGTCCATTACTATCTTACCAATTCTGCTATCTGATCACTCTGCACTGTTATGCAACGTTGATCTGCCCAACATTAGGAAAAAGGCCCCCAAGTGGCGTTTAAACACATCTTTACTAACTAACTCTGGATTTTTTAGTTCACTCAAAGTTCAATTAAATGATTTTTTGGATATTAATTTATTCGTGGTTTCTGTATTTCATTCTCCTCAACTCTAGCTAAAACAAAAGCTTCCCAGATCACAAATCTTGAATGCAAAATAGAATCGTTAGAAAACTTACAAAAGCATAGCTTCTCAGATGATCAGTCTAAAATGCTGAAATCTTTGAAAGATGAATACAAGACACTGGCTGTATCAAAGGCGGAATTTATGCTGCATAGAACTAGACAAAAGTACTATGAATCCGAGAGGCCTAGTCACCTGCTGGCTCTTATGCTTAAGGAATGTGAAACGAAAGCTCACATCCCAGCAATAAATAAACCTGATGGCAAAATTACAACCAATCCGCAGTCCATTAATAACTAATTTTTAACATTTTATGAAAATCTATATAAATCAGAAATTACTTATGACGACACAAATTGAAAACATTATCTTGACAAATTGGATTTTCCCTGCCTTGAACAAACAGACCAAGATGATCTGGAAGCTGCTTTAGAGTTGGACGAACTACATAGAGCTTTGAAATGTCTCAATAAAGGCAAATCGCCTGGCTTGGATGGCCTTCCACCAGAGCGTTATTTAGAGCTTTGGGATTTGGTGGGCACACTCATGCTTGATTCATTTAATTTTGCAATCAAGAGTGGGACCTTTCATAGAGACCAAAAAACAGCAATCATCACCGTACTCTTAAAAAAAAAAAAAGGTAAAGATCCCTTGGAGTGCTCTAGTTTTAGACCAATATCTTTGTGTCCACTCTCGCCACTTTTATTTTGTCTATCTCTGGAACCCCTGGCACAAGCCATTAGGCAACCTACCGCTTCCCCTATGAAAATTGGTCATCATAACCATATTATATCTCTTTATGCGGAGGATATAATTTTGTTCTTGGATAGCTTTGACACCTCTATTCACCCAGTCATCAAGGAATTGGATCTTTTCAGCAGCTATAAAAGGCTATAAAATTAATTGGTCTAAATCCGCACTTATGCATCTAAATAATATACAACAAACAAAGGCTCCTATTCCCACCTATATTCAGACGAAAAGTTATTTTACATATCTGGGCATTACAATCTATAAAAACATACATAAAATTAACAGAGACAACTTCAACACTATGCTAAGAAAAAAAAGGCGGACATTCATAGATGGAGGAATCTAAAGACATCTCTTCAAGGTAGAATTAATACAGTTCAAATGAACGTATTGCCCCGTCTCAATTTCCTTTTCTTTATGTTACCACTCTGCCCCCCTCTAAACTATTTCAAAGACATTCACTCCATGATTTCCACTTTTATTTGGGATGGGAGACGGCCTAGGGTTCGTTTGACTACACTGCAACGAGCCAAACTGCTGGGGGGTTTGGCAGTACCAAACTTTGAGCTTTACTATTGGTCTTTTCAGATCAGAGCACTCAGCACATGGATTGACCCGCAGTCTACCACCGCATGGAAATTGATTTAAGCTGCTAAAATATTACCACACAAACTGCAAGAAATCATATTTTCTAGTGTAACAAACAAAGTAATTAAAGGAGACATATCATAGCACCAGGTGTGAGTGTGATCAGCCTTACAAGCCGTTTAGAAAATCTGCCCCATGTGACATCACAGGTGGGCGTGTCCACCTAGATCTGTGCTGATAGATCAGTCTACCAGCCTACCAGTGGACTGAAGTAAACGTTGCTCATCTATCAGCACAGATCTAGGTGGACACGCCCACTAGTGATGTCACATGGGGCCGATTTTCTAATCGGCTTGTAATGCTGATCCCACTCACACCTGGTGCTATGATAGGTCTCCTTTAAAAATAATTTGGGCCCATCATTGCAAACTCTATACGGGTGTGGAAGAAAGCAGAACGTTGGATGGGCGCCCCTTCTAAATTCTGTCAGAATACACCACTATGGCATAATCCAAAGTTATTATCCTGTAACAAGCTATTTCATCAACCATCTTGGTCATCTCTTGGAGTGAATACATTAGGTGACCTATATAACGCTCAAGGTCTTGGGGTTCTCTGGAATTCTCCTCTCCCCACACATCCCAAGCTACGATGGATTGCACCATTACTGGGCAGATCTTCTGTCTGCTTAATATATAATTCACTGGTTCAGCACGGGGCCAAGGCTTTACCAGTTGAATCCATATGGAGCAGGGAGCTGGGCAGTTTGAATATAAACTTGAATTGGGAGAGAATTTGGTGCACTTTAAGTATGACTGCTAAGAACCAAGCTCACCAACTAATTCACTTCAAGACCATACACAGGGCCTACATCACACCCTTTAGGAGATTTCAAACTACTCTCAGCTGTCATATATGTAACACTGCTTCACCCGGAACATCCTTACACATGTTTTGGGATTGTTCGGTCATCTCTAAGTTCTGGTTGCATGTAAACTCAGTGTTAGCGGATATACTTTATATTTTTTATGTTTCTAATCCTGTTTTTTGTCTGCTTAATGATAATTCTGATATAAATCTTTAAATATAAAAAGGATTTACCTCTGCAAAGAAAACCATTTTGAAAAACTGGTTTACTCCAGATATGTGTATGAAGTCATTCTGGATCCATAGCCTGCTCACCATTGTCAATCTTGAACATACAACTGCCCGACTTAATAAGACACGACCAGTGAATCTCTTGGGCTAGGGACAACAACAACTAGGCAATCTCTGCTGTGATTTACCTGCTGAACATGTTTTTGTTGCTTTATGTATTGTCTTACCAACCTGATACTTTTTCTCCTCTATCTTAATTTAACATGACTTTTGATAAGTCTGTAACCCCCCCTTCCATTTGAAAAACAAAAACAATAAAAAATGTTGATAAACAATCATTTTCTGAGCAATACGAAATTGGAATTCACTGCCTACCACTATCAATGACATACATACATATTCCACCTTTACAGCACACCTTAAAACAAGGCTGTCCGACAACTATAATTGCACACATTAATTTCTGTCAGACGTGGTGTGTGTGTTTGATGTGCCATAGTCTTAAGTCATTGTTGCTGCCGCTCCATCTCTGCTACCTGCCTGCGTGTTCTGCCCTCTGTGCTTTCAATGTGATCTTTGTGGCCTGTTTTCCCTCGTCCCCTGTGTGTTTGTGTTGTTGTTGTTGTTGCATGAACTGCCTTGATATCTTTGCCATCATCTGTGCTTGCCTGTTTGTTCTTGCTCCAACTGTGTGCAATATGTTTGTTTGTCTTTTCCCTTTTACTCAGGCCTGCTGTAATTATAAATGTAATCTATTTTTTTTATTTGTTTTACTGTTATGTATTGTAGGTTGCCTAATGACAACTGGCTGGGGACTACAGCTGAAAATTAGCCAAATAGGCTAAAGCTGCTCCTTCTCAAAGGGGACTGTCCACAAAACTATAAACAAATAAACTAAACCGTAAAGATTACATCCTTTACACTCCTATGACACAGTAAAGAGCACACCGTAAAAATCACATTGTAAAGATCACACCGTAAAGATCACACTGTAAAGATCACACTGAAAGATTGCAACACGCATATCGGAATGTCTGGCGGACGTCAGCACCTGGACAACTGCCCATCACCTGAGGATTAACCTCAACAAAACCGAGCTCCTCCTAATCCCAGGGAAAGATTGCCCACACATGGACTTGCTGGTCACCGTTGAGAACATCACTGTATCTCCTTCTCCAACTGCCAGAAACCTCGGTGTGGTATTGGACAATCAGTTATGCTGCACCGCAAACATCACTGCGGTGGCCCGATCCTGCAGATTTGCACTTTACAACATCTGCAGAATCCGGCCCTTCCTCACAAGGGAAGCTCAGCTTCTAGTCCAATCACTGGTCATCTCCCCCCTCGACTACTGCAACTCACTCCTGGCTGGACTTCCTGCCTGTGCGATTAAACCTTTGCAGCGCATCCAGAATACGGCAGCGCACCTCATGTTCAACCTACCGAAGTTCTCCCATGTGACGCCCCTCTTCCGAGACCTCCACTGGCTCCCTGTAGTAGCTCGCATCAAATTTAAGACGATGGTACTGGCATACAAGGCAGTCGATGGAACTGCCCCTGCCTACCTCCAAGCATTGCTGAAGGCACACACCCCAGCTGGATCCCTCCGCTCAACTACCTCAGCTGGACGTCTGGTACCGCCATCGCTAAGAGCTAGCAAAGGTCGTTCAGCAAAGTCACAACTTTTCTCGGTGTTGGGTCCTCAGTGGTGGAACGAGCTCCCTGCTGTTCTCAGGACCGCAGAGTCGCTCACTATCTTCCGAAAAAGACTCAAGACTCACCTGTTCAGAGTCCACCTCGACTCTGCATAGCCACCCTCTCCCTTCTGGCTACAATTGTACACTGTATTGTATTGTATTTTATTATAGTACTTAACTGTGTAGCAACTGCAGTAGCTGCTATCATTGCTGTAACACAGGGAATC